>JAACYV020216977.1:0-21347 GCA_009936425.2 Chrysaora fuscescens | reverse complement strand
TCGGCGCAAAATTCTATTGTCTTTCGAGCCCTTTGATTGGCTTAACGAGGGAGACCCCCAAAAGCGCTGATTGGTTGGAAACATTATTCACCCTTGCTGATAAGCAGTGAACTTATTCCTCGCAAAGACAAGTATAAGCTTGCAAATGCCTTATTTGAATTATGTGAGTCCGATGATGCCTCTGGAGATATCAAAACACCAGCAACAGATAGATGCCTAACACTCAATGGGATGGCAGTTGTACAGTCTCTCGTCAAAGACAGATGGGTAAAAACATGGAGTGACTTCGCAGTCTTATTCCATCAGGAAGTTGAGCATTACTTAAAAGAACAACCATTCACTGAAATTCGACTCTTACGTCCCGAATTCTTTGAAGAAAGCAACACGTTTGAGAAGAAATGAGACATGCAGATCTCAATACTGACGTGCAGAAGACAGCCCATACATTGGAGATATTTCTTTCAAGGAGTTTTTATCTAACGAAGAAACTAAGAAAGAACTAACGGCATACTTGGCTGCAAAACTTCTTACACATTTTTCCCGGCGCAGCATCAAATTATACACAGTTGCAGATAACATTTTAAAACATGTAAGCGGTCATGACGATGTTCAACGTTAATATTCCATTGTCTTCAATCACGATGAAGCAGATACAATGTTGATATGGCATGGAATTGATTTTGCAGAATCAGCAGCAGTAAATGCAGAAATTGCAATTGTTTTTCCAGGCACAGACGTTCTTGTATTATGCATCTACTATGCTCCGAACCTTGCTATGAGACAAGAATGAAAACAGTAACGAATAAAAATAATCTTTCGTATAGGCTAATTGCATGCAATCCTTGGACAAGGTCAACCAAAGGCATTATTGGCACTACATGCAATATCTGGATGTGATACTGTTGGGCGCTTTGCTGGCAAAGGAAAGCTGACATGGTTCAGGTGCTTGCACCATACGGAAAATGAAAGTTCATTGCAGCTTTGCAAAATTTGGAAACACACCAAATCTTGATGCAACAGATGCGAAAAACATTGTACAGTTCATAAGTTTTGTTTACACCAATAATCATTGTCACTAAAAGATACAAGGTGGTATCTTTTCACAAAGAAAATAGCCAAGGGAGAGAAGCTTCCATTCACACCTTCTGTATTCAGACAGCATCTTAAGAGAGCTCTATTTCAGATGTACGAGTGGAAGAGTTCTTCATTAGCTACGATAGTACGCTGTGATCCACAACAGTATGGCTGGATTCAAGATAATGACAAGTGATTGCCTCTTGCTTCCAACCAGCAAGCTATATCTCCAGACCTTCTGCAGCTAACCAAATGCAAATGCAAAGGCAAGTGTGACACAAAAAGATGCTCTTGTAAAGTCTCTACTATATCAATGGCGTGTACCGAGATGTGAAGCTGTTCTGAGACCTGTGAGAATACAGACCAAGATTCTGTTGATGGCTTTGACGAAGATGATGATGATTACTATGGTGATCTCTTGTAGTTGGATTATTCAACTGAACATGTCATTGAATTTTACATTTTTTTCAATAGACAATTCTGTTTCGGCAAAAATTTATATCAAATATTGAAGAAAAGCCTCGTCAAAAGAAAAAATCTACCGTTAATGCTCTGGCATCGCCTAAGATAAAAAAAAGAGAGAGACTTCTGCAGAGCTTTTGCCAATCGATTTAAAATCATAGTATAGAAGCCGTTTAAAGTTTACGTGGTCTCCTTACATTGTAGGGCAACAAGGGCGGATAAATTAATTTTTTAATTAAACTTAAACTTAAAGCGAACATAGAAAGATTCACAGGGAAACAGGAGAGTTTGAACTAGATTGCCAGGAAGAAGAACGATTGATAGAATTTATGCATGATGGGAAATCAATAGGATTACGCAAAATCTCACGAAAGGTAGGTGTTAATTCTCAAGGCTCAAAATTAGATATCGTAAATAGAGTACAGGCAGCTCAACAAAAATGGCATTAAATTCAAGCTTTTTAAAAACTTTGGGGATGTTCTGGAGGATGGTTTTTGGTAAAACGAAGATTTGAATGAATTACCAATAAAAGCGAGAGAAAAACTTGCTCTGTGCTTTTCTGTCTTCTAATGTGTTTAATGTATCTTATTCAACTATTTTATATACTTAAATCAAGGGAACTATTTACAATACTTTTCTACTTGTAAGGAATGAATGATAGGTTACAATAATAAGAAAACTAGCTATATATGGAATGTAATATTTTGGATAATGAAGGTTTTGCTACTTATGACATATATGGAAAATACTGATGGTGCGGAAATTATCTACGTTGGTAGCATGCAACGATGCAATGCCTGTTCTAATGATGTAGTGAATGTTTCCTAATATGGCGAGCTAAGCATGAGTATGAAATGTGCTAATATGTTATTATGCTATCTACTACATAGCCCCCCCCCCCCCCTAGAATTGTAAAAGGGATCAGATCTTACGTAAACTTGTTTAACGTGCGATAACACGGAGACAGTAACAGACATTGTATGTGACTACTATCATGCTACTGACTGAAGAATTTACAGATAACAACAACTTAAATACAGATACCTAAAGGAAGTAATTAGAGAGTTAACAGAAGAGAGAAGGAAAAGGAGAAAGTTCATACATTAGGATTGATACGACAAAGAGGTTGTAATTAATGTACGTGCAGACGTGCATTCCTACTACAGAATTTAGTAGGACTAAATAGCCTTCTTCTTGATTATTATAATTTATGTTAATTCATGTAGCCTTTTAATTAGTCGTTTTTATAATCAGTCAGTTACTAATCTTAACCGAGTTACACGCACATTTCTTCGCTGTTAACTACTCGAGGTAATAGGCTACACCAAGCCTATTATTATTATCGTTTTTTTTATATTTTTTTTTAATTGGTATATAGGTCGAGATAGCCCCTAACCATAACATTAAATACAATAACTGTTTTAACAAAACAAAATTTATATAATAATAGAATACGATTACAATTTTAATGATATAATAAAATCTAGCTAATTATGATAAAAAATAGTAATAGTAGTAGTGATAGTAATAGTAATAGTAATATAGAGTGTACAGTACTACATACTGTATTTAAATCAAAATTATCGGTTTAAACTATAACTTCTAACATAAACATACGATTAACAAATTTAGCCAGAATATTAATACAGTATTGGTCCTCTTGGGTCATCAACCAAATAAACAGATTTTTTTTATCCAATAGCTTTGTTGATGGAAATTTGGTAAAGATTCAATCTAACATGTGTTCTCGCTCCTCTATTGATATTGGACATACCAACAGAAAATGTATTTCATCCTTCACAGTGTACATATTATTTGATTTGCAAAATGCACAAAATCTTTCAGATCTTGGGGTATTAGAGTACCTTCCAATTTCAATTTGCAGATTATTTGCACTAACGCGTAATTTTGAAAAGTGACTTCTTATAGAGTAATCCTGCAAAATGTCAAGAAATGGTTCCAACCTAAAACCTGATTTAAAGGTAGCAAATGTTTTGAGTTTTGTCTTCTTAGATATGTTGATTGAGACTGTTTCGTATCCTGGATTAAAAATGCTCCCTAACTTTTGATTTATGATGTCCTTATTGTCTGAAATATCTATATTATATATATTCGAAAGTGAACGTGCTGTGGATACCCTATTTGAGTACCCATTATCAGCATCAGCAATAAGCATATTCAATGCTTTAGTAGCATATCTATAATCAGCTAAATTACTTAATCGTGAAAAAAACTTTAGAATATTAACGTGTCTTAAACAAATTACTGAATAACGACCTAATTCTGCATATACTGCGTCGGTTGTTGTTGATGATTTGATGATTTGACCCCATGCGCATATTTACAAGCAGAAAGATGTAATTTTTCTAGTTTAGGCCATTCATTTGTCCCCTATACATCAGACGCATAATTAAGTATTGGCATTATTGTATGGTCGAAAAGATATTAGAAAAGGCGTGGCTGAAAACCTCCCCATTCTCTACTATGAAAACCTCCCCATTCTCTATTATAGAAGGCTAGCGAAGAGAAACTCTCGATAATAGGAAAAAATTAAGCAAACTATTAAAAGGCTACGAAATTACTGAATATACGAATGCAAAGAATGTAATAAAAAATTCAAGAGAGGTGTCCATGCACTAAATATACAGGGTGTTGATACAGGGTTCCAGAACATATTCTTAGAATCTATAACAATCCGGAAAGTGTACTCTCCGTCCTGAACGATTAATGCGGGGTGTAGACGAGTCCGATTGTTGTTGTTCTTCTGTATTAGTCGGTGTCGTTGTTAGCAGTTCTGGAATGATGGATTGAGATGCTGAACTTAAATATGCAGTGACGAGATGAGCTACTTTCAGGCGATCGATGCTTACTGTTTGTCTTTTTCCTTTGATGTCGAGAACGAAGTGTTTGTCGGTTCGCTCGAGTATTTTGTAGGGTCCATCGTACGGTGCTTGCAATGGCTTTCGAACGGTGTCGTGGCGGACAAAAACGTGCGTACAAATAGCGGGATCAACGGGAAATTGCTAGAATCAGGATTTGCCTTAATTAACGACTTTGGCTGACGATGAAATCTTTCAACCATACCATTTGCACAAGGATGATAAGATGTTGTTCGAATGCGTTGAATACCAAGAAGTGATGTTAGCAAAGAGAAAAGTGCTGAAACAAACTGAGCTCAACAATCGGTGGCAAGTGTTGATGAGAGGTGCAACAGTGTGCCGCTGAATTATATCTTTTTGGCACTGAATGCATGAGCGAGTCGATTGACGAGCATCGGTGTTGATACTAGGCCAGACATAGCGATTGGTAATGAGGTTTTGGGTGGCTCAAATACCTGGATGGGACAGTGAAAATAGATGATCGAAAACAACACGACGAAAAGAAACAAGAACGTATGTTTTTGGCGTGCTGGTTGAAGTGTCACATAAGATGGTGCCGAGGGATGGACTAGAAGTGTAGCATTTCAAAGTGCAGATTTGATTTCTTTGAAAGCAACCAAAGCAGTATCAGTGAGTTGAAGTGCAGTTCATTTCTGTTTTCCAGCTAAAAAATCAGTGAGTGGTTGAACAATGGAGGCGCAATTAGGTATGAAACGTCGATAGAAATTTATTAGAACGAGAAACTCCAGAGTTAGAGAGCGAATTAGGAATTGGAAATTCCTGGATAGCTTAGACTTTACCAAAGAGTGGAGGAATTCTATCCGCGGTGATATGATGTCCGAGAAATTCCAAAGCAGAAGATCCAAAGATGCATTTAGCTGGATTTAGGACAACTCCGTATTCTGAGAGATGTGCAAACAAGATATCGAGGTGTGAAAGATGCTCTGATTCAGAAGAACTGGCGATCAACAAGTCATCGATATACGCATAGACAAAGTCAAGATCTTGAAGTTACTAGTTTATGAACCTTTGAAACTTTTGAGCATCGTTACGAAGGCCAAAAGGCGGGCTAACAGACTCAAAAAGGCCAAATTGAGCGATTTTTGGAACGTCTGAAGGCTCTACAGGAATCTGATGGTAGGCTCTAACTAAATCGATTTTGGAGAAAATGGTCTTGCCATGTAATGATGATGTAAAATCCTGGATGTGAGGGATTGGATATCGATCTGGAATTTTGACATTGTTCAGAACTCGATAGTCCCAACAGGGTCTCCAGTGATCAGGAGTGGGCTTTGGAACCATATGAAGAGGTGATGACTAACTACTTTCTGAATGACGGATGATACCTAGTTGGAGCATGTGTTCAAATTCCTTTTTTGCAATTGCCATACGATCTGGTGCAAGACGACGTGGACGACTAAAGACTGGTGGACCTTTAGTGTTGATGTGGTGAGTGATGGTGTGTTTTACAGCTGATTCTTTGTATGATTGGCGAGTGATGGATTGGTACTTTTGCAACAAATCCTTATATGGTGAAGAAGTGTCAGGAATGGCGAACATTAAGCGTAGAGAATGTTCAGAAGATTGAATTCCCTGAATGGTGAGGTTGGTTGTGGTATCTATGAGTTGACGATTACGCACATCTATCTTTAATGAAAAATGCGACAAAAAATCTGCGCCAAGAATTGGAATTGGAAGGTCAGCAACGATAAAATCCAACGATACGTACGGCGAAGTCCGAGATCCAATGTGAGAGATCGTTCGCCATAAGTAGCTATGGATGATTTGTTGACGGCTTGAAGGGTTAGCGGAGACGCGTTGTTGCGCTGTTTGTCGAAAGTTTTGCATGGAAGGACGCTCACGTCGGCGCCGGTATCTACCAAAAAACGTGTACCGGAGTTTTTATCGGTAATATAAAATGTTGGCTACTGTTGGGTTGAGATGAGCCAGTGTGACTTGCCACCGCTAGTTTCTGGCTTGGGCGTTTCCCTGCTGCTGCTGTTATTGTTGTGGATGAGCTAGTGGTTGGCTGATTATGGTGGCTACTGTTGGGTTGAATGAACATGGCTGGGTGCACTTTTGGGCTTGTTGACAAAATTTACGGTGGTAACAGTAAATTCCATCAGCACGGTTTGGTGAAACTGACTGGTTTTTAGAATTTGAATTGCCCCGAAAAGAACGAGATTGAGATCGAAATTGGCTCCTTCCCCGAAAATGAGGCTGAGATTAAAGCTGTGTTGCAAGAGCTTGTACTTGTGATGTAAGCTGATTTATTTGGTTTTGAAGATTTTCAATTTGATTTGGAGGAGCTGAATTTGAAATTTTAACCCGAGAAATAGCCGAAACTGAAGCAGAAGGCAAAGCTACTTCTAGGATTTTATCAGCAATTAAAGCCAATTGGTCTAACGAAACAGAATCTGCGGTAGAGGCCAAAATTAGTTGCGCATTTGGTGGCAATCGTTGGAGGTAAAGTTGTTTGAGAATTTGTTCTGCTAGGTGTTTGTCGCCCAAAGGTTTGTGCATTCGGCGTAAAAGTTGTGACGGTTTTCGATTGCCTAATTCCTCCGAAATTAGCAATCGGTGGGGACGTTTTTGCTCTGAAGCGGATGTAAGTTTTATTAGTTCTGCTCTTAAAACATCGTAAGGATTTTCAGGTGGAGGATTGACCAATTTCGCGATTTCTGGTCGGAGTGAACCAATTACATGGGCAATTTTTGTGTGTGTAAAGTTATGCCCTTGTGATGAACTTGGCTTCAACTTGAGCAAACCAAACTGTTGGATCGTTAGGCCAAAAAAGGTGGAAGTTTTAAACTGACTCTGCTGACAGGAGGAGTGTATGGCATAGGTGTCAATGCTGGAGTCGTGTTGTGCTTGATGATGAACTGGCAGTGGCAGTAGCAGCTGAATTTGCGATTTCGGGATTCCTATTTAGTATACACCGGATAACAGTTCCAAAACTTGAATATTTGGCGAATTATAATAACGACGAAAGTACGAAAACGTGCAACGAATATTGCGTAATAACGAATTGACGAAATGTCTGTAACCACGGACACGGTAATAACGTGAGTAGGTTTTTAATGAATAATACCAATGTTTCTTAACTTTGCGATGAATAGCTTAGTTCTTTTCGAAAATACAATGTACGAAAAAATTGACTGATAACAATTGTTCTTTGAAGAATTACAAAACGATTTGTAAATATTTGAATAACGAGTAATTGAATTGCAATGTATTGAATCTATAGAGTCATGTAGTGATGTAATAATAGAAGCCGTTAAATTTTTGCTGCGACCCGAAAGTCCACGAGACTATATTGACATTCTGAGGAGCATGAAACACAGACCAAATGTCTTTGTATGTGTTATAGCACATATGGTTGCTGCTCATGGCAATAGATTTGAGCAAGACATTTCAGCCGCCATCAAGGTCGCGTAGCCCAAAATACAGCTGCTAATGTAGATGCGGCCAGATAAGTCCGGTAATCTTAGCATATCAATTCCATGGCTGACAGATAACGCTGCTTTGGAGGGGAAACTTGATGAATAAGGTGTTCATCCTGTTACTGGCAGTGGGACAAGGCTAGCCCTTTTCCATGTGTATCACCAAGGTAACACAAATAGCGATGTAGAAGCTCTGCGTCGAATTACTTGTGTGAAAGAGTTGCATGGCGTTCTAAATAACCAAGTTGCCTAACAACTTCACCATTCTTTTAGGAAGGACAACCATTACCTTAACTAAATTTCGCCTGCAACTCAGTTGCGCAATTAAACTAGAAATCAAAAAATGGTCAAAGAAATGGAGGCACAACAGGCCTACATGTAGTATTGAGTAATTTTGCTAGGGCAATACTTTCCAGGGATAGATAGCAAAGCAACTCGAAATCCAGATGCAGTAAAAAATCATAATTTGGTTGATACACATTTTGTTAATACATGTAGCCCACATTTTCTTTCGGGCATACAGAAATGATTTGGAAATGTAAAATTTAGAGGACAGAGCACGCCTTTTCAAAGAAGCTTATTTTCAATCCATTCCTCGTAGTTGTAGTTCAGAAAGTTATGATCACCTTTCAATAGACAATTCAGATGTAGAGACACGGACCAGTCTGTCAAAAATAGGTCCACGACAATCATTTGAAGGCTGCACAGACGATTCTGACCCTTACGCTGACGAACCAGGCAATATGACTGTTAAAGCCCATTATATTCACACTCAAACCACAACAGCTATCATAAATGCTGCATCTCAGGTAATCAAAGCCGAGAAAGGGAAACTTGAAGGATTACATCCGATTTCACCTCCTAGAAATCAATAGGTCACCTAGAAATCAATAGGTTACCCAGTCCAACATTTTTCCAACCTTTACAATGACGTTTCCGTTTATTACAGTGCAATGAGGTTACACTATAGAAGTAAAACCAGAGAAATCAAGGATAGTGTTTATATAGAACTGGATGCATATAATCTGCAAAGTTTACCAACTCAAGAAATGGTATTGTACTTTGAAGGACACATTGCAAGTAAAAAAGGACACGGATAGCGGTGTAGCAGCAATAGTCCATGCTTTAGCACTTAGTAGAACTTGTGACCCGAGAACAGTTCATTTTCATTGTAACGGTTTACGGGAATCTTTTATCTATTTTATGTTTTATGTTTAAAAAAAAAACGTTTCATGGACATTGAATTTGCAAGCGCGTGAAATAACTACATAAGAAGATTTGCTATCTATGTTTCCTTGCACTGCCACTGTAATCAGTCATCTATGGTATTGGAAATCGCATGTTCCGGGAAATGCAGAAATTGGCTTCACATGACCTGATGAAAATGATTTTGTAGCCCCAAATTGGCAATGTAGGGAATGTGTAGGGCAGCGTATAATGGGGGATATACAACATGGAAAGCGTAGAAGGTAATTTACCCTTGTGGGTGACAAGCACAATTCAAGCAAAAAAGCTGCAAACAGCAAGAAAAAAAACTACATTGAAACATTTGGTTGAAAATATTGAGCAATCAAGTTCTGCAAAGGCCAGGAAAGTAGATTTTTGTGTTCAGAAGTCAGAAGGTTTTAATAATTAATGATCTAATCAAGCAGGTATACCTTTTAACAAATGCAATGAGAAATTGTGTAGCTCATATAGAGAAAATATAAAAAAACCCACAAAAATTACATGAATTACTTAAATCTCTAACATCAATGTACAACTGATCAAAATTGACGCTATTCCTTAGTTCCAATGACTCAATGCATTTAATTTCCTTGCCTGCTTTATGCACAATGAACATTTGAATGAGCAATGAACATTTACCTCACTATCTGTATGTTGAAATCCATGTATCAGTTAGATCATACTGATATCTATATCTTATGGTAGCCTTATCATATTAAATCACCAAAAAACTACCTGTAAATGTTGATAGCTGTATTGTTTGTTATTATTTTCTACATTTCCAAATTTATTATCCGTAAAAGAAAGGATATCAGTTAGCATCTCTTGGCAATGTCCCTTTAGGCTTTTCCTATCACATAGCCTTGTTTTTATGATGAATAAGGAAGAAGGGCATGCAATTTGACCAGAAAACAACATTAAAATGATAGGGAGACACAAAATGTGAACGGGGGCAAGGATTCTTGACCTGTCAGTACTGAGCCCCTATACTCTTGGCAATGTCCCTTTAGGATTTTCCTATCACATAGCCTTGTTTTTATGATGAATAAGGATGAAGGGCGTGCAATTTGATAAGAAAACAACATTGAAATGATGGGCATACACAAAATGTGAACAAAATGTGAACAGCGGGTGAGGATTTTTGACTGGACAGTACTGAGCCCTTATACTCTTGGCAAAGTCTCTTTAGGCTTTTCCTTCCACATAACCTTGTTTCTTTGATGTCTAATGGTGAAGGTCGTGCAATTTACCAAGAAAACAACATTAAAATAAAAGGGAGACACAAGATGTGAACAGGGGTTTTATCGGGACAGTTGAACTATTTGTCTACACAACTCTAATCTGCACTCTAATCTGCACTCTAATTCCATTTCAATTCATGTGATTATAATTTAAATTTGTGTGAATAAAACTTTTGAATAGATTTAGAAATCAGTTTTAAATGTTAACATACACTAGATGTGTCACGTCGATCGTTCAGCTTATCATAATTCTTCTTCAAACTAAACTGGTTTTTACACAATTTCATAAAATGATGTAAACAAGAATTTCATAAGCAACAGCTACAGTACAACAGAACTTATCGGGAGGGCCTACCTGTTCGCCTATGTCAATGGCAATC
Organism: Chrysaora fuscescens; assembly: GCA_009936425.2. Lineage (NCBI taxonomy): Eukaryota > Metazoa > Cnidaria > Scyphozoa > Semaeostomeae > Pelagiidae > Chrysaora > Chrysaora fuscescens. The sequence goes on along the minus strand of JAACYV020216977.1, from coordinate 10,641 downwards.
AACGTCAATGTCAAGGGTGCAACATATTTCAGCAATGTCCAATATGGCCCATTTAAAAAATTTGATCTATTCCTAGCTAAAATATTTGCAAACATTTTCAACAATTTTGCACTGTATTTCTGATCCAGTCTCCAGTCTCCAAATTGATACATTCACCGACCAAGTACAAGTTAGATGTATCCAGGCCCAGATCTCAGACTCGCATTGGACCCAGATTCGATTTAGGCACAGAAAGTCTCAAAAAAACAACTAAATACTAAATTTATATAAATTTCAGTGTTATTCATGGAACTACAAGCATAATGAAAGCAATCTGAGCGAAAAATCCCATCTCTATTTCTTTGGGGTTTCCAGTGTAATGTCTCGTGATTTAAATTATGTAATAAATCACATGCTGCATCTGTGAGGCAATCACATACTTCATTCCTTGGACATGAATCATTGTCATGTGCCTTCCATGTTAAGGAAGCTTGCATACTGTAAATGAGTCAGTCTTACATTCGATAGCATACAGATAACACGATGTCTATTTATTTCGTACTCTCTCTGTCGATCCTAACTGAACGCATTACATTGGTGACAGAGATGCGGAGCTGAAAAACGGATTTACAATGGCAACATCTTCATCTGTCATACCTGAAAAATTTGACTCATTATTTCGATATCACTTCTTGTCTTCGCCTTTTTGAGTGTTGTGCCGCCGCTAATTCGTGGAATGATGCAAAAAAGCTCAACTATCTGCCTGCCTTTCTTCGAGGCCCTGCTGCCGAATATTATCACTCCTTGGCTGCTGCACAGAAGGACACTTATGAGAACCTCATAAAGAACCTCAAGCTAGTTTTGTGCCCTCCTGCCAACCGCGAAAAGTTCTTTCAAGATTTTGAACATCGATTCTTCAGACCTCAGGAGGACCCCTCCTTCTTTTTGTGAAATGCCCTGTTGTCTCGCAAATTCATGAAAGGTTTGCCATCATCCTTGCATCTACGGCTTTTGGAACACAATCCAACACCTTCACTTATGACCAAATTTGTACAACGTTTCCGCGCCATTCACCGCAGCGAGGAGGCTACAGCCCTTACCTTTTCGGCCTACGTGGAGCCACCCACAGTCTCACCACCACTAGCTGACCTGCAGAGTTGTCTTGCCCAGTTAACTGCCGCTATTACTACCCTCAGCTCCGACCAGAAGGATCTCAGCGCGGCCATGGAGCGCCCCGCCCCACGTGTTCACCAGAACTTGGATTTTTGCCAGCCTAGGGATAGTCCCAATTCGCAATGGTCGCAGAAGACAGAACCAGAACACACGTTGCTTTAACTGCAATCAACCTGGTCATTTTGCCCGTTCTTGCCCGTGGAGCTCACAGTGCCAATGGTGCTCCGGCTGGGGTCACACTCAGATGCAATGTGCTAATAACCATCTTGGAAATCAGGCGAGTAGCAATTCTTTAAACTTCAACGGGGTGCCTCGATAGATGGCTGGGTTGAAGGTCACCCCCGTATTTTTTCAGTTGGGTTTCAGGAAGCCACACCAAACCAGCCTCTCATTCAATGTTTTTTGGGTGGGGTTAAAGTCCATGCATTATTAGATACAGGCTCTATGAAGTCATTTATCACTCCTAAGGTTTTCGATGGGACTAGGCCTAAACAACAACCTTCTTAGACTGATCGGCGATGCTTTGGGATAACGGGTCAGCCTCTTGGTGTGGAGGGAAATGTGCAGGCAAATCTTTCCTTCTCTGGAGTTGGTTTATCACCATACACGGGTAATTTCCTCATTTCTAGTCATCTATTTCACCCACTACAGTGTGTCTTGGGGTGGGATTTCTTGACCTCCAATAAATTAAGCTTGCTGTTTAAGGGTAACGGGGTATATGCTCTTGTAGGGCTCCACGGGGAGACCCCTCTCTGTGCACAGGCCCAAAATCTTGTCACTCCATGCCCCACTGATGATCCTGTTGATTTAGAAGCTATTGAGAATAACGTATTTCCATGTTTATTAGTGCACTCATCTTCCAGAGGACCAGTGTCAGTTTCTTTGAGCACTAGTATTAGTATACCGGGTAGAACAGAGGTTCTAGTGAGGTGCCAGCTCCCTGAGAGCTGCAAGGATCAATTAGGGATGGTAACACCAATCAAACAGGGTGAGGTGTTATCCTCCATTATTCCTGCTTATTCAGTTAGTCAGGAAGATGGCAGACATATTCCTTTGCACCTTATGAATATTGCTAATTTTGATATTGAATTGCAGGCAGGGCAGAAGATTAGTGAGTTTTGCCCCATTGTTGAGTCCCTTTAAGAAACTATTCTAACAACCATTCGCCTCATAATTTGAACCTTGCCCTACTTTTAACAATAACATTAAGAAAGAACTAGAGAATACATTAAGTCCCACTTTAAATCTAGCTGAACGCACTATACTCTTGCAGACTTATTTGACTTACGAGAATATTCTGATTGAGAACAGTTTAGGCCATACACATGTTATGTCTCATAAGATAGATACAGGTGATGTGACTCCAATAAGGCAATATCCCAGGCGTTTACCATATGCTTATCGCGAGGAAACAAATAAACAGGTTTCAGATATGCTCAATCAAGGGGTTATACAGCCTCTGGGCATCTCCATTTGTTTTAGGAAAAAAGAAAGATGGCTCTTTTCGTTCTTGTATAGATTATCGTAAGTTGAATGCTGTCACAAAAAAAGATGCCCATCCCTTACCTACAGTAGATGACTTACTAGACTCCCTCCAGGGCTCTTGTATGTTTAGCACTTTAGATCTTAGATCTGGCTATTGGCAGGTAAGTATGGACCCCAAGGACCGACATAAAACTGCTTTTGTTACCCCTGAGGGCCTGTGAGAATTTAAGCGTATGCTATTTGGGGTTTTTAACGGATGTGCAACATTGCAAAGAGCTATTGAAATTGTTCTTTCCGGCCTTACTTTTGAAACTTGTCTTTGTTATTTTGATGACGTGATAGTACCATCTTGTGACTTTGAACAGCAATGTGATCGCTTGAAATTGGTACTGGATCGTTTTCGCCAACATAACCTTCGAGTTAAAGCCAATAAGTACACTTTTGGTGCTAACAAAGTTAACTACCTAGGTCATGTGGTCTCTGCTGAAGGTGTTCATGTTAACTTGCTAGGTAGATAATTCACCCTAGTTACTGATCATAGTGCCTTGCGTTGGCTTCATTCCATTGAGCCAAAAGGACGTCTTGCCCACTGGGTCATGCATTTGCAAGAGTATGATTTTGAAGTCAAGCATCGACCTGGAACTTTGAAACAAAATGCAGATGCACTGTCTCGGTTGCCCTTGGGAGAGTTTCATAGCTGTGGCACTACCATGATCCCTGGGTTTAACCTCCATCAGGCCCAGCTGAATGATCCTGTGTTGCATAAAATCACTGAAATTAAGTCCATGGGCCTTCCTAAGCCCCCTTATTTTATATGGGCTAAGGATCTTTCTTTTCGAGTATTTTGGCATTGTTGGGATGAATTGTGTTTAAGTAGTGATATTTTGGTAAAGAATCTCTTTCAGAATGGGTCACACTCTGATTATGTATTTGTCATTCCTGCTAGCCTTATTGATTCTTTGTTGAATGGTATTCATAGTAGTCCCTTGTCAAGCCACCTGGGGATTAAAAGGACATCAGAAGCCGTTTTTTCTGGCCTGAAATGACCACCCAGATAAGTGAGTTCGTCAAAAGCTGTGTGACTTGTGCTCAAAAAGAACTTTGCCCAGGTCACCAAAAAGCTCCCCTTCAATCCATTGATGTTAATGAAACCTTTGTTTTTGGGCCATGGATTATATGGGACCATTACCTGAGACCTCAAGTGGCAACAAACATCTGTTAGTGGTCATGTATCATTGTACCAAGTGGTGTGAGGCTTTCCCCACAAAAGACCAAAAAGCCTCTACAGTTTCTGACCTTCTTGTTTCCTGCCTGTTCAGTAGGTTTGGACCACCAACCGTCCTACACTCTGATCAGGGCCGTAACTTTGAGAGTAACTTAATGCAGGAAGTTTGTAGTCTCATGGACATTCATAAGTCTTGTACCACAGCCTACCACCCTCAGTGTGATGGTCTTGTTGAAAGACAAAACCGCACTCTTCATGATATGCTCTCTGCTTTTGTTTCCAAACATAGGGATGATTGGGATTTATGGGTAGATATTGCTGTATACGCCTATAATACAAGTTGCCACGACTCAACTAGTATCAGCCCTTATGAGTTATTTTTTGGTCGTGTCGCTAGGAAACCCTAAGAAATAGATTTAGGTGTTCCTCTTAGAAACCCTAGCAGTCAGCATGAGTATTGTGATTCTATGCGCACACACCTCCATGGCGTACAGAATATAGCCAAGTCCAATTTGAGGCAGAGTAGAGACAGTCAGAAATCGACAGGACTATCTTCAGGTGCTTGGAAACCCCTGTCAGTTGGACAGGCAGTCTGGTTGAGCCGACTCAAACCTTGGAAGTTTGGACCACGCTGGGTTGGGCCTTATGAAATTGTTGCTTATTTCGGGGTTAATTACAAAATCCGCTCTAAAGCAGTGAAAGATGTTATTGTTCAGGGCATGAGTTCCTAGGGCATGAATCATTGTCATGTGCCTTCCGTGTTAAGAAAGCTTGCATACTGTAAATGAGTCAGTCTTACATTCGATAGCATACAGATAACACATTGTCTATTTATTTCGTACTCTCTCTGTCGATCCTAACTGAACGCATTACACCAAGAGAACACGAGTTATCTACTCCACTATACCGTGCCGTGGTGCCGTGGTACGTCAAGCTAGCCCACACAAAAGTTTGGAAAAAGTTCAAAGAATGTTTAACCACTATAAATTTCAGTCTTAATCGTGGAAATTTCAAGCATAATGACACAGCATGGGCAAACTATCTCTGTCTCTTTGGGGTTTCCAGAACAACGCAAGATTGTCATTGGCGATTTCCGTCTGTAAAGTACGGTGGCCCACAAGTGTCACGGCACAATCTTTTTCATGGCCGCATTTTTCAATAATGACGGTAACAACATTTTATCACAAGCAGCAACTTTTTCAATTTTTATGAAAACTTTTTATTCCACAAGGGAATTTCATCTTTCTCGCGGCAATTTCATATTTCTCGCGGAAATTTTCTTTTTCACGGCAATTTCATTTTTCACGGCAATTTCATTTTTCTCGCGGCAATTTGAAGTTGATGCGCGTGCGTACTGCATGAACGTGAAATTCCTCAGTAAACCATGGCGAGTCGAAAAGGTGACCTTGATAATGTGTAAGTATGAAATATCTTTACTTGTTTATGTCTTTTCCCTTGTCTTAAATGCACTGAAAATTTGCTTATCACGCAGTTTAAGCCCTTATATTCATCGTTCATTGAGCTCGTTATAGGGTTCTACCTAGTAGTAGGCACGGAACCCACAAGTAAGCCTTATTACTATTATTATTACCAAATCTCCCGGTTTCTAAGTCTTTCTATTTCTAAGTTATGATCACTCATTCTAAATTTTGCAAGACATTGTCTTCTTTTGAAATCATAAATTTCATCTAGATATCTTTCAAATTTGAAGACTGACTTAAACTCAGAATAGGTACCAAGTTTTCTATTTTGCTGGCAATGTTATAAGGCCCACCCAGGCCTACAATTTTGGCAAAATATTCTGATAGACAACAACAATGCATAATATTGTAACCAATCTTCACCCCTCCCCTAAAATAAAAAGTAAATTGGACTGCTGGTGGTGGTATTTTTGATTGATTGATCAAAATACAACCAAACAAAACATCAGGTAGATAGGCTAAGGAAAATCATGAATTCACTTATCACAAATATCTGTTACAAGAGCATCTTTAACAAAACTGTTATTTTTATTGGTGAAATAGCATTTACTAGCCGATATTGTATTGCTAATTATTGAAATTTGGAGAGAGGCTAGATTCTGTTATCAATGCCAAAGCGACCAGTCGACAGTTGGGCCCCCAGACTGGATCCAACCATCATTTATTCAAGGCCCTTCTACAGCAGCAGTGAATGGTGTCTCATCACAGCTAACATCAACTCTCAATCAGCAGTCTTTTGGCAGACCCATAATGTCATTTGAAGCCTTCCATAAATCCAAGAAAAGCCACAAATTAAAAGGCCGTCCACAATTCTGAATTAAAAGGCCCTTCAAAAAAGAAGGCCAAATTTGAATCACCATGAAAGTAATAAGTTTTCATAATGTTGTTGCCGTCATTATTAAAAAATGCGGCCATGAAAAAGATTGTGCCGTGACACTTGTGGGCCACCGAAGTAAAGAAATTGCGCGGTCCACTATAAATCTCCAAGGACCAAATATGTCTGTTTTTTGCCATTCTTCCTTGTTCTTTTACTCTCACTGTTTAAAAACGTCTATCTCTGTTTTCTAAGAAGTCTACCTGATGCTTTTCCCGCGAAACTTTCAAATGAATTTTTGGAGGGGGAAATAATCGCAGAAAGTCAAAATATTTTGCAGACATATTCATATAGCGATTATTGATAAGATTTAGTAAAATCTAAACTATGAGTAAAATATCATTTGACGCCAATTAGATTGCACAAGTCCTTTAAACTCATCGCAGATCCTTTTCCGTGCTTTTCTAAACTCTTTAGGATTGGCCCACCTCAAAACCTTGCAAAAAGGCCTCTTTCGCAAAATATATTTGAATCCTTCTGTATTCGTAAACATGTCAATGAAATGAATCCGATGTGAAATTGATTATAGCACGTTTGATTCACAAAAAGCAACAGTTGATTCTTGTATATATTCGAAAGAGGAAACAAATTATTCTTCAAGCAGCACTCTATTCTATTCTCATCTTGACGTACAAAGATTTAGGCCCTTCACCTGAGATACCCAGAAGGTTAAATCGAAATCTGGGATGGTGGGAGAATATTTGGAGCAGTAACGACGATAGGAGATTCAAGAAAAATTTTAAAGTAACCAGGGGAACATCTCTCTACATTTTGGATGCAATTGGCGATGATCTGAGAATGGACATGGTAGGGGACATTTGCATATCACCGGAATTTAGGCTTTGAGCGTGCTTGCATAGATTGGCATGTAGACCCCCTGGCTTTGTTATAGTTTTAGATGGGAATTGTGTACAATATATTTAATTTGAAACCTCAAAAATGATTCTACCATTTTTCTGGAAACCTGTACGTTTGCTTTTACGATGGCCTTTTTTGATGTTGACATCTCAACGTTTCAAAATTTTCGGCCTGTCAATCAAGGAAAAATGCCTACAACTTTTCAACCTTCGATCAGTTAGGCTCGAAAGTAGTTTTAGACAAGAATTACGTGCTTTAGCTTTCATTCTCCTCCTGCAAACAATTTCTTTAACGTTCCTGTGGAGCTCCTGGATTGCTTTTGTAGAGGCCAGTTTTGACGATTATCGCAAACTAAACGCAAACTAAACGCAAACTAATCGCAAACTCGCAAACTGGAGGTCACTCTATACAGTAGATTGGCAAGGTGCGATTAACTGCACACTATAGCAGAGCTGACTAGATTAGGAACAACAACTGTATGGCAAATCACTGTAGTAATTTCGACTTCTATTGTAAATAAACTCTGGAATTCTGCTGTAATGAAGCTATTCCCTACAAATATTGAGGAATACAATGAATGCATGGTTGATTTTGAATCAATGTGGCAGTTTCCTTGCTATTTTTGGGCAATTGATGGTTGCCATATTCCCATCAAATGTCCGAAGGGAGGAATGGAAAGTTTCAAAGAATACCACAATTTTAAATTTTTTTATTCTGTTGTCTTGATGGCAATAGTAGATGCAAAGTACAGGTTTATATGGGCCAGCAGTGGCTACACTGGCAATAGTTATGATGCAATTACATTTGAATCCACAAACCACTGAAGAATCACAAAGAATCACTGAAGAAAACCTCATTCCATCAATTTCAAAGAAATAAGGTGACTCTAACATCCCCCTGTTTGTGACTCTGCATTCCCATGTACTGTACTACAAAATTATTTTTCCTTTGGACACTCTGTAGTACACATTCCGTTTTCTTTCGAAAATTTAAAAAATATTTACAAACTTAGTATAAACTGATTAAGACTTGCAATTTCTCAAAAGTTACATTTCCTACCTTCAAGGAAAAATAACTTAGACTGGGGAGTGTGGTAATTCGATGCTGTTTACAGAAAATACTGATCTCATAGTGTTATTTTGGCTGAGTAATATAGATTGTTGGTTTCTTGTCCAGTGAACATTTATTTTTACCTGAATTCCTAATTTTCGAAGTCTTACAAAAATATTTGCAAAATATTCTTAGAAGGTACATTCTAGCATATGAATCACTCAAACTAATCTTTGGTAGCCCTAACTCATTAAATGAAAAAGATATGTAATTGTTAAAAGAGAAAGATTGGTATACTTCAATCCCTTCTTGAGGGTAGATCGGGCTGAAATTAGACATGTTGTTTGCCTGCATCACAACTTTTTATTATTACCTTCAGCTGTATCAATAATGCAATATTCTTAAAGAGTAGAAAATTATCTTTTCGATGTTAATTAGAGTTCTAAAAGAGGCATACGGACTTACGACAAGAACGGTGAAATTCCCATCGTTAATGTAACTGTGGAGGGGGACAGAAATGAGCGTGCCTTTGACTGCAGAATATTTCACTGCAATGTGCAATGTGAAGTGACGGTTAAAAGACAGTGGCTTTCCTAATCATAGGAAAAAGAATCCATCTTCTACATAGTTTGTCTTGCTTTCGAGCATCTTGGATCAGTTAGTACAGCTTCAAATATTGTAACAGGATTAAAAGATTTTTCCCGTTTAAGGCAACGCGTCACTGAGCACGAGGCATCTAAAAACCCATAGCGAACATGCCCAGAGAAGCCTTAGACAGGATCAACGAGGTTATCAAGACGATGGATAGACAAGAAGGAGTCATTCCATCGTGAAGAGGCAAAATTTCTTGCCATTGTCCAATTCACCCGTCTCGCTTCTAATCATTCATCGAGCAATCGAAGCTTCGAAAAGAAAGACTAAAGAAGAAAGATATGGTGAAAAGCAAAGAACAGGGTTCTTTCTCCTCACAATGATAAATAAAGCAACCATAAATCAAATAATAGAAATCATAAAAGCAATGGTGCAGGAGAAAATAAGCGACGAAGTGGTACGTGCAAAAATTTATCCATACATGTCGAAAAGATGGCAAGACATAACGACAACAGATCAATGCAGCTTTGTTGTACAGTACGGTCTGCATGATTTTATTCATTAAAGATTTTTAATAATCGTTACAAGTCATGATTGGAGTGGCCAGGGACAGTTTGACCTCTTGAAAGAGTCACTGGAGAGACTGAGGATCAACATTAAAAACTGCATCTCTGACAGCACAGATTAAGCCGCGAGTTTTCATGGCTTCAATAATGGCTTGCAAGCAAAGCTTACAGAAGCAGCTGATAAGCGTGTACACATATGTTTTTATGCGCATGTGTTCAACCAAGTCATCGTTGATGCAACAAAAATGCTGTATCATGTCTGTTTCATTTTTTAGTTTGTCGCAAAAGACTGCAACGTTCATCAAAGCTTCGTACAAGAGGGCAGGTATCTGGAAGAAACAGCTAGAGGGGAGAATTGGAACAGAGAAAAAGTGACGGCTGAAGCTCATTGGCTTGACAAGATGGTCAGGCAAGTCAAACGCCCAACGTGAAATATTTGGAACGTATGAGTTAGTTCATTTTTGAATCCACTTATTTGCCTCTTTTCTATCTCCACGTCACAAACGTTTGAGCTTACAGTTAGAGAAGAAGCCCAAGCACTCATCAACGCTTTCAGACAATTTTTTTCACTTTCTTCTTCCTAAGAATCTTCGAAGAGACAGCGCCTTTGTTGGAGTATCTACAAACAAAGGGCTAGACATGGTAAAAGGTTGGAATGGTTCATATCGCAAGTACCAACCTCAAAAGAAAGTCGCGAGAGTTTGGTGATATCCATATTTCAGCGAGGTCTAATGCCGGAAGGGTCAATGAGGAGTTGGCAAAAGAGATGCAATTTTTCAGCAGTCATATGGAAGATAAATTTGACGATTGATTGAAGATGGTTAGACTGCTTGTTATGTTAACAGGATTGTTATTTGGTTCTCGGTATGATTGAATGTAATGTTGTTTAGATCTAATCGGACATCAAGAAAATCTACAGTTTTGAGAACTGTTGCAATTGTGATGGAAGGTCACACTCTTTGAAGATTGGACTAAATCTTTTCCTCTTTCGATCTTTTTCTGGGCCCGATTAACTTCTGACGATTTCAAGACCACACATCCTTTGTCGATAACAGTTTCTACTCTGCTAAGTACCGACCAATTCACAAATCTCCGCTCCGTCATAACATCCCATAGGGACGTAACAAATCCTCGTCACCTTTATCTTACCCATGGATCTTTCGTATGAAATAACATTTATTGCTTAATTTTGTAATAATTTTAATTTCCTGCTTGGTTTAAAATGTGTATTTCATCGTCGCTTATCTAAGTTATATTTTTGGCGTATTCTAAAGATATATATATAGATTTTTCCACAAGCGGCATACCGCAATTTGATGGGACTCGAACCCGAACTGCATGATCAGAAAGCTGACGACA
>JAACYV020216866.1:3475-21374 GCA_009936425.2 Chrysaora fuscescens | reverse complement strand
ACTTTTCCACAAGATAATTGGTTTTCTTTTTTAGTATCTTTTATGCTATTTTAGCAGTGAAGTTGAAGCTATGTTTAGAGATACTGACTATTTAAGATTTTGCTGAAAAGACTGCCCAGGCAAAAGTTAGCTGCGACGATGTACTGGAATCGTGCTGGAAGAAAAACTTTCGAATGACAAGACAGTCCTTTTTCGCTTCAGTAGATGAATTAAGAGCCTTCATTTCTCCAAGGGAAAATTCACCAAATTATCGTGCTCTGACAACTGAAAAGAAATTGGCAGTTACGTTGTATTTCCTCAAGGACACTGGCTCTTTTTATGACTGCAAATACCTTTGGGATTCACCAATGTACTGCATCCAAAACCATCATATGTGTCTGCCAAGCAATAAGCAAAGAATTAGGGCCTAAATATTTGCACTTGCCAAGAAACAAAAAGGAAATGGTGAAAAAGGTTTCTGAGTTTGAATTCAAATTTGGGATGATCCAGGCTCTTGGGTGCATAGATGGCACCCACACTCCTGTTAAGAGACCCTTAAAGGATTCTCAAGATTACTTTAATTATAAACAATTTTTCTCTTTCAATGTTCAAGCAGTATGCGATAGCAAAGGGCAGTTTATAGATGTTGAATGCAAATGGCCTGGCTCAGTACATGATGCAAAAGTGTTCTCAAATTCAGGAATAAATGCCAAATTAAATGAAGGGGATCTGCTCAAAGTATTTAACACAGTCATTCCTGGGTATGAAGCAGTAACAAATTACTTGATAGGGGATCCAGCCTATCCTCTAACCCCCTTTTGCCTGAAAGAATTTCAGAGTTGTTCTTCAAATGAACAGGTTATTTTTAATAACATGCTTCGGTCTGCTAGGAACCAGATTGAATGCGCATTTGGTCACCTTAAAGCTAGATGGCAGTTCCTGACCAGAAAGGTTAACTTTAAATTTAATATGGTACCAACAATGATTTATGCATGCTCTGTACTACATAACTAATGCGAAATGAATCAAAATACCCTTGACCAAGATGAGATTCAAAGTCAGATGCAGAGACATCAACTGGAAGAAGACAAAAATAAAAACACTCCTGATCCAGTTTATTCATCAAACAATGCTGAAGGTGAATATGCTCGTTCTATCCTCACAGACTATATAGGACAAAATCTACCAGACAATTACTGAAAGTTCTTTGTGTGCAAGTTTCAAATTATGTGTAAATAATACACCAATTCAACAGTAGCAGCCTCCTTTGCGCGCAAAGGCCTGGGGCGAGTTTGGGGGTGAAAAAATATCAAAGCGACCTTCCGTAACCACAACACGCATTGAATATCAACATACGGCAAGCTCTCAAACGACTTATTAATATCAATTACTGTTCAACTTTGTAGTCTGTTATCAAGAGAACAGCTTTCTTTAAAGCTTTCACAAGTATTTTGCTCTGGCAGGCTACAATATCGATATTTACGATACTTTTTCAAAGAAATAATCGTCACCGCTGTTTGATCTGTGAAGCCTCGAAGAGGCCTAATAATTTGTGATGGTAAACGCTAACTGTTCAGTAGTTGGCTGTCGAAATAGCAGATATCGCTTAAAGCTGTGGGAGAAGAAGGACTGTGAAGAGCACTCTGGCCAGATGAAGGAAAACTGTTCCTGCTTACTGCCATTCAGACCAACCGTGCGTAACAGCAAGTTATTTTAGTTTGTTGTTTATTCATCGTCCATTAAACTAAGAAACTATTGAATGTCTGGCTAGGTTAACTACTATTTCTATTCCTGTATTTGTAACGAAAGTGTTAAGAATTCCATAATCACGCTCATTCTTCATAAAGGCCTATGGTCTTTTAGAGTCTTTCTGGTCCTCCAGCAGATGCACTAACTTGTATTTCCATATATTGTGTGTGCATCTGTGGACTTAAGAGCTAAAATTACAGTTATTGGCATTTATTGTAATTTAATCATTTATATCGCAGGTGGAGATGGCAGAGACTTCCCTTGTGTTGTGTTTTGAATTAAAGAAAACATGATCATATTTATTAGGCCATGTTTCGGAAAGCCACTACTGTAACACTTCAAACTGTTGGCTACAGACTAGTTTACACGACAGAGCCCTAATGTTATCTAATGCTCAGAGAGGTAGTCAAATTGCGGTCTGACATGACAGTGGGTTTAGTCAGGGCTAATGAGAGCTAAAGCTGGTTCAACTTCAAATACTATTATACAAAATAACATTCAAATGGTGCCATTTGGTAATTGTTTGGTACGACCCCAAACCAGCTGGAGCCTCTGTTGTGCCTCAACTGGGGTACTACCCTCAAAATCTAATTGCACTTACACTCTTTTTTTTATAAGAACATGAAATTTTTAATCGAGGCTGGCTGTTCTTAAATTTGCCGTTTTTGAGCCTGAAATGTTCTTGACCTGTTCTTAATTTCTTTGGTACTTAGATATCTATAATTTTCAATGAATGTCTGGGGTGCCACGAGGTTTGTGTGAAAATGCAGCATACTTGTCTATTTCTTTGTTTACTTGCTTTTTAGGTTCAGTCTGACTGTCTTACTTATATATTTAGCTGATATTTTTAGGGCTTTTCAAAAGGCTAGCTTGTGCTTCATTTGTTCTTAAAGTCTGGGCAAAATCCAGGCTTGTGTTCTTATAAAATTGTTATTATAAAAAAAGAGTGTTCTTGGCAGTGCTGATGTTTATGAGTTGTGTAATAGACTGTCTGTGCACAACTCATAATGTGGATATGTTCCTAAATTTTTATTATACTCTGAAGCTTAAATTTTTCCTGCATATGTCATATAATTCGCTAACCCTATCTCAATTGATGGGACATCCCTACCAAACTTTTGATTTGTGTGTCTAAGATACCATCTGAAGCCACATGATATGCATGGGGATTAATAGGTTAATCCTAGTTAATCACACAGTAGGCGACTTTTTGGTCTGCTTCTAGGGCTGTAAGTGTACTAGTTATTTTCAGGCTTGCATTTTTCAAGCCAGTTGCTTATTTTCATTGGTTTAGGGCTGACAGCTCAGTTGAGAGACTTAAAGATGTGCTAAGCTTAGAGACCAAAGTATGTGTAGTGTTGAATGCACTTTTGTATAAACAAGTTTTGCAGTAGTTGTGAATATTACCGATGTGTTATTTCCCACCCTCCTCTCCCTTTTTGGGAGCTTTTCTGCCGGCCATATTTTCCCTTCTGCTTTCTTTTCTTCCCCCTTCTCAGTCGTCTTTCTCTTCGTCGTGTTGACAGGTGTTTCAGCTTTTGTGGGGTGGGGAAATCCAGTGTGTTGGTTTCCCTGTGCCAATCACTGTCCTTAACTTTATCAATTTCTAAGGCAAATTGATGGGCTGGAACACCGTAAAGCCAAACATATTTTCCTGAAGGTAAGTCGAGCCTACCTATAGAAGGAAATTAACTCAAGTTTGAGTTTTTATCTGTTAAGGTTAGCAAATTCCATGGTTGACAACTCTGTTCAAGGTCGATAATAGTAAATTCAAAAATAAGTTTTTATCATATGGAAATCATTTATCAGCCTCATTCTTCCACTAATACGGGGGTACAATGAATGTGAATGTTCTGAAACGCACAGGGGAGACAGGGTTAACGATGTGTCTTTTTATGTCTCTTTGTTCGCAACCATTGTTATATTAAATTTATTCTCTTTAAGTTAACATCACGATTTATTCTAAATACGGTAAAGTATGAAAGCATATCATGTTTATTACAGCATGTTTTTTGATAACTTATGCTGTAAAATAGAACCTTTGATTGACTTATTTATTCCATCGATTTTTTTATATGCTGTGTTATTTTTTTTTCTGTCCTGCATCTGAACTTGATGATAACTAAATTTAGAATACGCTTGTAGTAATAATAAATACGCTAATAATAATGCTTATAAGGATGGCGGTCTATATACTTTGTAGAGCCAGTTGCAGATCTTGATGTTCTGATTGATCAGAGACCACAATTCATAGCATAGTCAGTGGAAAGGTTTTCCATGTACGCAGCCGCAGACAATCAACATGGAAGGTCACCTGATTTCTTACAATTTCTTTGCGCATTCGTGGACACGAATTACGTGTAATTAATGGCAAGGACATTGAGTGAATATCTCTTGAAACTGCTTTTTCTAAAATATTTTCCTCTCATTTCTTAAGAATTGCAAAGTCTTGGGCTTCCAAAGATGAGAATCTTGGTACTATGACAGAAAAAACACAATGGAAATATTAGCTACTTCTCAAATTGGCAAAGATGTTTTTACTTTGTATGTTGCACTTTTATAGGCATCTGGCGTTGTTTAAAAAGAGGAGGCGATGTGTACACGTTTCGATGAAGTACTTTAGGGTGGGCTACAGTTACATAGCAGATTGCAAAGCAAATTGTACCCCCTGCTCCCTTTTATACATTGTGATTGAAATGAGAAGGTTGTAGCACTTCAATCTGCCAGGAGGACATCTAATGGCACTTGAGCAACATGCGTCTTTTGCAAATTCTTCATGGTGGCTGAATCCAGTCAATGCCAAAGCGCTTTTCGAACCCTTCAAGACGAATTTAATAGGTTTGTCAAATAATAACATGAAGATTGTGTAGGGATATGCCTCTAAGGAGATTAGCAACGATAGGGGGTGTCATCCCAGTGTCACAGGTTATGGAAGAAATCTTTATCTTTATCATCATGCGCATCACTATAGGAACATGTGCAGGTGTCCATGCCACATTATTTCATAATCATGGTAATTTCATTTGACTTGTGATAGTCAATGGCTGCGATAATGATGGATATGATACTCATGTTCATCCTGTTCTTCTTTTCATTGCTATTGATATCTTCCTAGTAATCCTTAGTTGTATGGAGATATAGCTATCGCAAATGCAAATGGATCATACCTCATCGCAGCAATAACATCAACTCTCTCTTCACTCAGTTTTCTACGCACAACTTTAAGCAAAAGAAATGTAACAATCCTTACTCTTGGTACATAATTTCATTCGCATAGATGCTAATAATTTGTCTGTCCTGGGCGCAATGCCAAGATTCCGTGACCTTGATAAATGTACAAGATAAGAACCGGTAGGTGAAGAATTCCTATTTATGATTAGTTATTTAGATTGCAATGACGTACCTTGAACACAGCATTTATTTGTGATATTTCTGCTGAGTCATACTCTATCATCCTAGGAAAAAACGATAGTTTTTTTCATGGATAAAAACTCAATCTTTCTGCCATGGCAGGGTGATTTAAATTTTGGATGATGAATAGATCTATAGAATTCGCTTACTTTGCTCAACACATTTCCCCAACAGACTTTGTGCTTCAACTTATTTTCACCGCAAATACTGCTTACAGCTTCTTCATATGATACTTGCTTGCAGCGCATGTAGTCTAGGGACAGTGAGTCCGGAAGAATGATGTAGTCTATGAACTGGGTAGATGTCAAGCCATACCTGTTACATTTGATTGTTGGCAAGCAAACGACAAAGTAGTCAAGCTCATTGACTGTGTTGCAAAAAAGCTTGTACGAAGCCCCCTTTAGAATCTCCAGATCAGTTTCCAAGACATGTTGTGAAACAATATCAAGTTCTTTCTTGAATTCTTCAACCAAATGTCCTTTTCCAAATTTGGCTAAAGATATGTATTGTTCATTTCCACGATCTATGTTCAGTTGTAGTCTTTGTAAAAGATCTTTCTTCAGGGCTTTCAACTGTATTTCTATTTCCAAACACTCCTCTGTTTGGTGTACACAGAGTCCTCAGAATCACTGACATCCGAGGAAATACTGTTAAGAATTGCTTCACGAACATTATCCGTATATTCTCACTCTTTCGATTCACTGACCTCGATATTTGTAGCCAGTGTTTCAAAGAAATTATTGGTTTTTCTGTGACCTGGAATAGCAGAAAAATCAATTTCATTTCAATTTGCCCAACCATTCAACTAATGGCAGGTCAACTCTTGGTATATTCCTACATAATCTATAAAGCAAAGCACACTGGAGAAACTCAATATTTTAAAACTTGGAACTCTTAATCCAACAGGACTTAACAAGCAATTCACCTATTGACAATAAATAATATTCAAAGTACTACTAACTTTACTGTATTTGTTTATATTTACCTGGAATAGCAGTTCTGATGACCAGCGAATCTTTGGATGTCATTTGATATTTTCTCCATTCTTTGCTGATGAAACGTAGGGACTGCCTTGGAGGTATATGACACATAAGTTATCCAGTAGCAGAAATATAGGATGCTGCCAGGCTTTACCGTATAACGCTCACCTCTAAGCATACAGTTTACAAACGCATTTACACATAACCAGGATATATGCATACCCAGTCGTTTATATCAAACTCCACTGAATTTCTGTCGGCATACAGATGGAGGAATGAGACGATTCTCTGGAAGATACTTCTGCCTTGATGAGCATCTCTTAGGGAATCTACAACAACAATACATTTCGATCGAGGGTATATCCCTGCAGCAATCCAATGGCTAGCTCAAACAGGCCACGAATAATAATAACATCTTCCTTCATTATATCTTTATTTTCCAAAAGTGAACAGAGCTCTGATGTCATGTGCCGATTTTCAAATAAATTTCCAAAAATACTCTGCCACTTTCTTTGGATACCACCTCCAAAATGAACTGGCTGATTAAATTGCCATTCATTTCCATGTTGGCAGCTGCAGTATGGGCATCGTGTGCATGAATCTGTCGTGTACCTGGTTCAAGGAAGTTAAAGAAATTTCCATAAAATGCACAACACAACTGATCCTGCGAAGAGACAGCAGTTCCGAATAAAATGTTAAATAAAAATGTAACATCACTTATGTAGTAGACATGGACAGTTAAAATAGCTAAAATACGCCTAATTTAAAGAGTAAATCCAGATCTTGAGAATAACTAATTTATTAGTTTCTGCTCTCATTGTTGGAAACAAATAGAGTAATCGAAACATCAAATTAAGAGTGAACAATTAGTAACAAACAAGCAGTGGATTTGTTAGTGCATCACAACAACGTACCTGGTTCCAATTGGCCAAACCAATACTTCTCCACTGATTTGCGTTCTATGTAGGACATCACGACTGCTTCTCTGCGTGCATCTTTGGTTATTTTATCCGGTTGCAGAAAATAGATGACAATGTGAGCTGAGCTCTGCACTGGTGCCAGTTCCAAGAAATTTTCACTTTTCCTGTTCTTCACATCTGTGTCATCATAAGTGCGAATGTTCTCTCCGTCTACTATATGGGCAGCGTAGTGTCCTCCTTCACTTGTTACAGCATAGCGAGAAACTATTGCCGCTAGTTCATATTTGATTGTCCAGCATTATTTCTTGCAGTATATTTTGACAGATCAAGCACTCTCGGAATGATAACATGTGTTTGGTTGATGCTTGCATGAGTCGGTTTGTCACAATGCTATTCTGTGCGTTTAGATTAATGGCAATAACGGATGGAAAGTTTTTTATAAATGTAGGTTCCCACACCGAGCAGGAGGTGCAGGATGGCATACAAATACTTGTTGCCAGATCTTTGTTGTCTTCAGAATGTTTGCCTCGTTGGAGATAAAACTGGTCAAATGTACAAGTATTTCTGAATCCATCACCTGTACGTAGAACAAAGAACGTCTATAGCAAGAGCTGGTGATACTTTTGCAATTTAGGCACTGTTTCAAGCCTAAGCACCCAATCTTTTAAATCTGTAACCAGTTCTTGGCTGTCAAAGTTTTGAAAATAATAAGCTAAGATTGCGGCATAGAATTCAGTGACATCTCTCTCGCCGGGTACATTTGGGTTGAATTCCTTTGCATCTATTCTCACCCCGATATCACGAATTGCTCTCAAGGGAAGATGACGGACAACGTTCTTTGCCAATGCAATTTTACATAAAGAAAGGTGCACGGAAATTTCAAGATTCTTGCTATCTTCGTGTGACAAAAGTAGATCTATCAAGCCAGTTTCACAGATAACTTGAATTACGGAACTCATCCAGCAATTAGCTCTCTCTTTTACGTGTCCCAGAACATTTTTCACAGGTAAGGATCGCAGAGAGTGAATGGGTAAATATTCATGTGACTTAATTGTCTGTGGCGCTTCAGCATCAGATGAACATAACTCTTCGTGCAGCTCTCGCACAACATGATACTTCGAGTCATCCAACCTAGCCTCACAGGGCGTTACATAATTGAGCATTTCTCAAAATAGCACCACTTCGCATAATTGGCAGTGGTAACGTGGAATAAGCTTGGCCAAAAACTCATCTCACAATGCAATACACAAGGAATGATACCAGTTATCACAAATGTTGCATTGGACCATCAAGGAATCGGAAGGTCTGAAGGGCTTTTAGCAAATGTAGTAAAGCACCTTTTGGTGTGGTCGTGGTGTAGCCAGTGTCGACTTTTCTTTGTCTGAAAGGCTTAGAAAACGTTTTTCAAGTTCCTCTAGGCATTTAGCTGTCGATGGCAATCTTGGGGAGACGAAGACCACTGCCTCACCTTATAAATTTGAAATTTCATTTTGTCTTCCTTGGAAAGAACCCCTTTTCTGTTGGAAACCCTCGCTAGTCGCTTGAAACACTTTGGGTTGAACATTAGTGACCTTACTGGGGCCTGTTAATATTTGTCAGCAACACTTCTTCCTCTTTTGATAGACAGTCCCTTCTGCCATTCCTTTTCATCACGTAGAAAGTCTTCTTCGGATTCGAATGATGCATTTCCATCTTCAGGGTACCTTGGACTGCAATGCTCAAGTGATTTCAGCTCTTTTGTGCTTACACTCTTCCTAGTGCCTACTGTATTTGCAGCAACACACATTTTATCGAGGTATTGTCTTTGGAGACCCTGCATGTCTTTAAAATGTTTACGGATGAATTCATCCAACGCGACAAACCTAGTTGTACAACTCTGTTTTACGAAAGTGAAGTAATTCTCTGCATATGCGGTTTTATAACCACTGTCCAGCATTGTCTTCCCTCTCCTGTTCCACAAACAGTCTAAGCTGGCCTTCAACTGAGGGCCTCCACAGTGGCAAAAAAGGCAACAATTCTCTGCGGATGTATCAAAATTAGAAGATAAATAATATTTGTTTCTAGTGTAACACATTCCTGTTTCCAAATGCACAGTTTCTAGGTGTCCTTCAATGAACTGCTTAAATTTTCCAGTAGCACTTGCCCGTGTGTCTTCATTGATCATTGAAGGCTCGTTCCAGCACTGATCTCCGTTATGCTAAATTCGTTTACGTACTGTGCCAACTTTGAAAGAGATTCTGTTAGCTGAGTGGTAATTGTCTCAGACGTGATGGCACTAAATGTGTGCTTGGTAATCTTAATGACATTATCAAGACTTTCTGTATGTATCAACAATCCAACATTGCGCATATTTAAATGCTTGATGGAACCTATTTTGAACATTTCTGGCATTCATCTTTATTAAATATGCTGGGCACACCAACACAAGAGTGATTCGGGAATCTTGCGCTGATACTACACCAGTTATAATATCGAGACATTTATCTGCATTCAGGGAAATACCATGTAATCTGCAATGCATGCCGACATTATGACTGCACTGAAGTCCGTCCTTATTGCCAAAGGTTGTATGTTGTCTCCGTACAGCATACGTTCTTTGTCTCTCAGGGCTGTAAAAATTTATTTTAATTGCACCAGCATTATGTGCTGATGAAATTACCCTCGGCAAGCGGGACTGGAAGGGTTTTGCCAAACAGATTTCGTGTTGTCACCGCATACAACAGAATTCTTTTAAACCCTTTTATTTTCTCTACTATTGTTCCTGTGGCATAAAAAAAACGATGCAATGGAGTCTGCCTTCTGGCAATTAACCCATCACGAAGCTTTTTCTTTCTGTGCCACTTATTCTCCTGGCCTCTAATACGGTATTACTGTGTTGGACAGTACCCACAAATTCTATAACAGCTTTCTCAGAATCTTGGTTTGCAATTTTCAGAAATACTTTGCATTTACACGGGTTATGAATAAATATGGACTGGTGCGCTTTCTGGAACCAATCTTTTTTACGATATTGTTCTGGAACGAAAAAACACAAAATGGATTGCGTGAGGCAACAACTTTATTACAAAATGTTGTCCATTCTCCAGCCATTCGTCGTTTGCCATCTGAAGCGGTTGTTATTGGAAAATCTCTACAAGCTGCATCCAGAGTAACTTCAATGTACTTTCATCAACATTGGCTTCATTTACGTGGCCACCGTGAACATTGTTACTGCTAAGAGCTCTTGCTGTTTCATCAGACAGGCCAACACTGGAAAAGATATTTCCAGTATTAGGCCTTTTTATTACGCTCTCAATCCCTTCATCACATTTGCCCTTTCACTAGCACTTGCATTTTCGTTCTCTCCCTTGTCCCGGTCACTATCATCTACATCACCATCTGCTACTGTCTCGTCTTCTTGGTTTAATTTTTTTCCGCTTGCTTGTTAACATGCTGGTCAAACATACCAGAAGCAATGCGTACGCATACCAATGCTGCAAAATCTTTCCTTTTCTCAATGCCTTGGCTATTACAATGTTGTTGGTAAACTTCATCCATTATACCGCATGAAACACCCCCCGTGAATTCCTCGCTGGCGTGCATTTTCTCTAGACGTTAGAAAGCGTATGTGAGAAGTAATTGCAACATCACATTATCAATTTGCTATTCTAAAAACCTGGAATAAAAAGCTCTCCTTATTTTCAACTTCCGTATGCCTAACCTAAATACGCGCATTGAAAAATAAGTGACTAGTCATGAGAACATTTACATACCAAAGATTAAATGTGATCTTGGACGATTTCTTCCAACGTTGTTATGTATTTCGTAGCTTTTGAGACTTTCTTTTCGAAAATACTTATTCTATCAAAATTATTGTTTTTTCCAAAAGACAATTGAACAGAGAAATCCAATCTTTTATTATGAAAACCTCCTCGAAATACCTTAAATTAATTTTCAAACTACATACAATTCTTACCAATATTTCAATTTTGAAGCAGAAAAATACTCAAATTAGTCAGCCAATCAGATTTTCTAATACAAACTACGTATAAGAAACCATGTGCTATTTAGACAATAATAACTTTATTCTGATATTACCCGTGCAATTTCATGCAGATTTACTACGTAATTACATACTGCACCTACGAAAATAGGAGCAATCCATGCATGACCCCAAGGCAACACGGAACTTACAATTCAAATATATGCTGCGCAGTCTAGCGGAAGAGATGGAAAATCCCAACAGTATCATTACGAAGATATATAGCTATGTTTCTTGTTTGTAAATTCTATGAACTTCATTTCCTTTTAGTGTGTATCCATGATCTTTCAAATGGTTTCTTAGTAACATATTTTACATCTAATAAAAATCAATTTAATATAACTTTTTGTTCCTGCCTTTTTGTTTTATTATCGATCTTTGCTGCAAGCATACTTTGGATCCAACAAACGTCGACTAATATTATTCCTTGATCTTATATGCTGTTAAATGTTGCTGGGGAATCTCCACATTTGGAAAATATGGAATCTCTATGTATTCATCCATAATGAAAACGAGTACGGGCCAATATCGCAGTCTCATGCTACACTTTTGGTTGGCAAAATTTGAGACAAAGAGCAATCCCAGAATATTTTGAGCCTGTAAATAGATAGAACAGAACTTGCTCTTCAAGTCCTCCACTAAGATATTGAAAATTTGCTAAGAGTACAGAGATATTGAAGATCTCCGAATATCCGTCTGAATGGTACGTTGAAAAAAAGAAGGGAGTCCAACGGGAAAACTCTTTCGAAATGTGGAGATTTGCTAGAAAATAACACACGAAATTGTGGACAAATTTTTTTTCAAATTCAGCAATAATCTGATGAGTGCAATGGGCAAGCTATGATTAAAAACAAGACTAATTTCGCTCTACAAAATTAAAAGAAAAAAAAAATAGCATTTCCAATATCATGCTGAATCCAATTCTCATTTTGAATCTCATGCCAATCTCAATCTCATTCTCCGTCTGAATGGTAAGCAGTACAAAAATTTACACCACCCTATTTACACAATTCCTGTGTAAAGAAACTAAGAGTCTGACTCAGTACTAAAAGTTCCATAAAATATTTTACAGACCTAGAGTATAACCTTACCATGGTGGTGGTAAGACGTGTTCTTGGCATGCTCGTTTATATTTGCTTTTTTGTCTACTTCAGGCTAAAAAGCAAAGTATATTGGTTTCAAGTTATTTCTTTGGTTTGACGGTAAAAAAGTCTATGTCAAATCGAAAATTGATGAAGAAAATTATCTATGTGAGTACTTGAAGTTTTGCATGGCTTTTATCCTATTGCTTTGTGGTGATGTTGGGCTAAGCCCCAGTCCTATCACTAGAACAGAAAGGGTAGCAAGGTTAATAAGCAGGCAGAAGACCAAGAAATATTTGTTGATGCTTCTGGTTCAACTCTATTGCGAGCACTGTCATTGGAGGTTGATGTTAGTTCAAAGCTGTCATCAATGTTCTCTTTATTGAAGAAGCTCAAAGAAGGGTAGGGTCAAATTTTATAAAGACATGCATCTGTTATTACAAGGAAAGTCAAACTAGAAGCTGGGTTTATGGATGTAAGAGGAGATGTAAGTGAGCTCAGGATGAGGCTGCATGGAGTTGAAGCTGATTCCTTAAATTGTCCTATAAATTTTACAGAAGTTGAGGATATTTTGAAAAGATACAAATCTTGAAAGACGGCAGGGTTTGATATGTTGAATGCTGAAGTCTTCAAAAATATGAATGGCGGATTCATCTATATTTTTGTACAATTTTTGAATAAGATTCTGAAATCGGGAGATTTCCCTGTCTGTTGGGTTTATCGTTCTTTATTTAAGGGAGGTCATAAAAATGATCTAGACAATCACAGGGCGTTACTTTACTGAGCATCAATGGAAAACCTTTTCTTGGCATTCTTTTAGATTGATTACATAAGGTTGTTGACAAATTTGAAATTCTTTGTGAGAATAAAATTGCTTACAGAAAAGGTTACCAAACCTCAGACCATACCACTACTCTATACTCTGTTATACAGCCTAGAAGTTTCTTGTTTCTTGTATAAATTAGGAAAAGATATCAATCCATTCTCTACAATGTATTATTGTAACTTACATTCGCTAAGTATTATTTTTGAGTTTGCACTTGGCCGTAACCTTGATTTAAAAAAAAAAATTGAAGAATTCTTGGAGTTTCTTCAGGGCATTGTTT
Source organism: Chrysaora fuscescens (assembly GCA_009936425.2). Lineage (NCBI taxonomy): Eukaryota > Metazoa > Cnidaria > Scyphozoa > Semaeostomeae > Pelagiidae > Chrysaora > Chrysaora fuscescens. The sequence continues at coordinate 8,126 of JAACYV020216866.1, read as the reverse complement.
TCTACTTATCTTTTATAACATATTTGCCATGTGTAAATCTAAAATATGTTTGCATCAAAAAGAACACTTCTCAATGGTGATGATTTCTCATTTATTTGGAGTCTGACGATGGTGCCAAAATAGACTTATTTGATGATGAGCTTTTAGAAGCACTGCCTACTAATACTGTTCTTGTTTGCAAGAAGGAACAAGAACAAAAGGTAGCCACAACAATCTCTCAATCCCACTGACGGCTCTCTTTTGTCTAGAATACCATTCGGTAGGCTTCTACCCAGCAGTTCGATTGCGATACTTAGAATTTTGTCAGAAAAAAACAGTCATCGATTTCTCATCATCTTATCTGAACATTCACAGAAATTCACACCTAACCAGTTAATTACAAAATAAACTCTTGAGGTTATAAGGATTATATTTAACCTATTGTATACTTAAAAATGAATCTTAATCGGATTATCTGTGCATAAAGAAAAGTGTGAAGTTATTGAGTCCAATAAAAACTAATTAAAGGATTGCTAAAAAACGCGATCTTACACAGCGAAATTACAAAACATGTGAAAATTTGTTATAAATTAGTTTTCATTGTTATTCACACGAGAGTCAATTCATAACTCCCTGGCACGTGCTATTTCGCACACTCCCATCACCTTGACTCACTAGACGTCAAGCATCAAGCTAGTCTTTCAGCGCTCAGCGCATGTCGCAGCTCTTTGTGGTCTCACTCTAACACCAAGCTCCGTCTCATCACACATCTCCTGGTTGCTCTCTTTATTCAACTCACATTCTCCTACAAACAATGATATTTCCAGAGGATACAATTTTGGAATTGGTCAACACATAAGTATAGGCTTATCTCTAGTTATCACTCTTACCTCTGCACCTCGAATAATTCATTCTTTGCCAAATAACGAAAAGTGGCCCTGCAAAGTCTATACCAGCCGTACTAAACAGGGGTGAATCTTGTAATCTAAAATCTGGTAATGCAGACATTTGCGGAGTACTGTAGGATTTAACTTCCAATTTCTTTTTAACAACTTGCCTTCCTTTGGGAAGTTTTGCTCTTACACTTTTATAATACAGTTTGATATGATAATTCATGACAAAAATTTTAACGAAATAATGATCCTTAGGTAAAAGAATCGGAAACTTCGCACATACCTCAAGATCTGAATGTTCAAGTCTGGCCTTACACCTTAAGACTCCATCTTCTTCAAAAACATTAAGTTGTTTTACTTTTGCCATGTTTACAAACTTATGAAGAATTTTTTGGGCATGAAGAATCCAATACTTATAGGCTCTTCATATCTCGTCAGCATCCAATTCCCTCACATTTAGTTGATTTCATTGAACTTTCAACTTCAAATTATCTACCAATCTATGAATCCAAGCAGTGGTTCTAATTAACCTGTTGAATGACGAAAATTGATTAATATCTATTTGAGGTTTAGTTTCTTCAACAACTAAACTTATCGTACTCTTCTTTTCTTCTTGTTTAAAGCACCAAACATTCTGGACCTTCCCACTACATTTTGGATTCAACAAGGTTTGACGGTTTGGTCCCCTTATTCCAATGTCTGCAGGATTTTGAACCCCACGACAGTGTCTCCAGTCATCAACACTGGAGTAAGTTATATTCTCTGTCACTCTGTGTGCCACAAACCGCTTCCATTCACCCTTATTTCGGATCCAATACAACGCAGTTCTACTGTATAGCCAGTACTTAACACAATCTATTTTCACTTGTTTTCACAGGGCTTTGTAGGTCGTTTCCATTTATGCAATGAGTATTCGTGCGGACATGAGTTCAAGCCTCGGAATTATCATTTTCTTAACTGGAGAAATTCTGGTCTTTGAACACAATAGTTGAGAATAAAAACCTGTGGATGTTTGATATACGAAATAAATAGAAGCACAATAAGCTTAAGCTGCAAATCCATTCAGATAGCAACTTAGAATTTCCTCACCTAAGGCTTGGATGCATAGGCATGTTGAATTGTCTCCTCTTCACAAGATAACAAACTGTCCAAGAAATTCTTCCAAACTTTCTGTTGCTCATCTGGAATTTTCTTATCCCAACCTATTTTCTTTATACAAAGATCCTGGAAAAGAACTCTAGCTCCTACTGTCACAGTACTAATGAGACCTAAAGGATGAAATATCTTCGATAGTGAGCTTAAAATTCCTCTTTTAGTTAATGGGATTCGTACTTTCCGTAATCAACACTTTTCAGATCCCACAGCTTGTGGATAGATTTCTCCAAATCATGCTTGCTTACAAAATTAGTATTATTATCAGGTATAACCAACGAGGGCGTAATATTATTAATATTTACATTAACTTGTTCATTGGAAGAGACTATATAGTTGCTTGAGAAGCAGAAACACATTTACATTGGCCAAAGCAAACTCTTGCAGGCTGAAGAAACAAATTCCAGTATATTTGACAAGCACCAGGACAAAACAAAATGACAGATGAACTGGTGAAACTGACTTGCTCAAAAAAGAGATCAAATAAGAAGAGGAGGATTGGTGCTCAAAAGACAATAGGAGCTTCCTTATTTTTTCAGCAGGAGAATGATACAGCATCACCCATATCAGTGGAGGAGCCATCCTTCAGCAAAATTCACAATAAGATGCAGGTATGTCTCTATCTGAAAGAAAAAAAAATAGAATTTTGAAAGTAATTTAATTCCTGTAGCTGTTGTTGAAATTGTTGTGCCAGTTGTTTAGAGTTAAGTCAGTATAAGAAAAAAGAAATTATTCAATTGTTTCAAAGTCTTGTAGAAAAATGGTTATGAAGAATCACCATTGTCTCCACAGCAAGCAACAGAAGATGTAACGGTAACTATACATAAAGGTTTCATGACGGAATGTAACAACCCGGATTATATCTATCAACAGTATACCTTACCTATCTAAAAAAAATGTTAATGAAATTTTCGTTTATCAAAAATTTGTTCTGGCACAAGACAGCCACCATGTACACCATGCAAATCATGTGATGTCCTGATACCAGTTGCACAGGTTGTTGCACAGATTTTCAAAGCAGTGGCTCCACCACCAGCACTTTATAGAAAACACAACACTGTGTAATATAAGGCAGATAAAGCAACACGATTATTTATGCAGTTACTGGTGGCCGTTTTTCGGCAAAATGGTCAATAAGCCAGTTTCACATTCCAATGTGAAGTGGAGGTGTCTGTTCGAAACGAGGCTAACAATGATGTTTCATCGTTCTCTGAAAAAACTCCATTAGTTAATATAGTCTTTTCGCGCTACCAGTAAATATATTCTAATTTTGCAGGAGTCTCTGGTAGCAAGGCCCATCTGATCCTCCGTACGTATGTGGTTCATCAATAGATGAAGCTGGCAAAATTAGATCTCCGGACATGGATAACCCTTTGAGCACCTACACCGAAATATAGCATTCAAGATGCAGGCATTTGCCCTGGGTACCAGATTTACGTTGTACTCCTCCATTCACTTTTATCAAACTGAATGAGTATTTGGTATTGCGTACGCTCAAGTACAAACATATGTTTTTGAAAAGGACTGGCTACAAGAAATTGAAATCTTTTCAATTTTGCTATGAATGCTTTATCCGAAAATTTTTGGTTGCAAAAGATGGAGACTATACTTTTGTGAATGTGCGCATGGAAGCATCCATGAAAAACATTCTTTACAAGGTTCTTGTCATTTTAGATTCTTCTGGCAATGTCTCTAGTGCAGCTTGTACTTGTCCTGCTGGTTCTGGTTTGGGTGAATTTGAGAACTGCAACCATGTCGGTGGTATCTTATTTGCATTGGAAGACTCAAACCGAAAAGGATATCAGCAATGCACAGACCCCATTTTATGCATTCGAAATTATTGCCATGGAATGTTCCTGCCGCCTATTCTCCCAAATCTGTTTCTGCCCTACCAATCGATGAGAAGATTCTTTCAAAAATCAAGTTTGGTAAAAATATTGGTTGTAAGCCCAAATACAAGCCATCTGATCCTCGGGTTCAAGAAGACAGAGCAATGGATAAAAATTGTCTTCAACAACTGACAGCTAATATTGCCACTCTTTCACCAAATAGTTGCCTTTTTGCTTTTCCTGACCCACCCACTTGTATTCCTCCATCTATTGAACTTGTTTCAAGCGAGGAAGTTCCAAGAACTGATAAAATTTAATGTTTCTATGCCATTTAATGATTGTTTCAACATTTCCTCACCAAATTTTAAAGAGATGATGGATCATTACTGTGAAAAAAATACTATGAATAAATAAAAAGTAAGAATGATAAAAAAACCTAACTATTGGTCAGGCATCAAATTATCATTGGAAACAACAGAGGATGTATTGTCACGAGCGTGTAAAGCAAGGTTGCAAAGGCAACAAACTCACAACGATTTTATTTTTCCAAACTTATATTTTGCACTAACTCAACATAACACACTCACAATCTCAATCTCAAAGCCTCATGCTTTTTCAGCGCGAAAAGCTATAATTTGCATAGCAAAAGAATAATGATAAAATAGTTCAAAGTTCAACCAATTTGCATCACACTACCCCCCCCCCCCCCCCCCCCCCCCCCCCCCCCCCCCCCCCCACAACCCCCTACACACAAACCACTTCGATCCCTCTTCCTCACATCAGTCTTCCATCCTCGCG
>JAACYV020216755.1:0-11473 GCA_009936425.2 Chrysaora fuscescens | reverse complement strand
AGGGGCAACACAACAGAAGAAGATGCGATGGTGAGTGCAATACAAATGCTTCAGATATGATCATCTCATCTGTGATATATGCTGTTGCAATCGATTAAGGCGTGGGCCCAATTTTTGGGTGCAAATGCCTCCATGTCTCGTAAACGCAACATGATATGAATGAGTAACATCGAAATTTAGAATCTACGCCCTCGAATTAGATGCATCTGGTCTCACTTACTCCCTCGCTGGGTGGTGATACCTCCCCTCTCTCTATAGGACTAAATGTGTGAAAATATTCGAGGCTAGGTCAACATTTAGAAGCTGTATTTTAGTAGATGCAAAGTTTTATGAGTTTGCACCGTATAGCAGCGGAACCTAAAAAAGTAGTAAAGCAACAAAAAACAAAATGAGCTATAAGATAATTATTTTTTTCAACAGACTCTGGAGTAAGGCACGATCATTTTATCGTTGCCAAAAAAAAAGATAATTCAGCGGTTGTGAAAAACCATGATCACGCTCCTTTGAAGAGGTACAATGTCCGCATGCGATCACGACAAAGAAGTCGGAGCAAGCAAAAAGAAGCTTACAGAGACGACTTGATGAAATGGCAGACAGTTGCAAGAGAGCGATTTACCATCCCAAAGTTAAAATCTAGATCAGTCACCTTTGCCTCTTGTCGTTGATCAAAAGAAAACATATGAGTTATAACGAAGAGACAAGCATGCCAAAATTTGGAATAGCAGACCTTCATCTAGGCTTGACAAGAGGCAATGTTCCTTACAAGTTTGCATCCGAGGAGATGGGGAACAACCAAGAATCGTGATAATTTTTAGGGGGAAAGGAAAAAGAATCCGGCAATATGAGAAAGATGCATGGCATCCCGATTTCGATTTCTTAAAGCGAGAAAATGCATGGGCTAATACGGCATGTTCAGTAGAATGGGTTAATACCAAACCAAAATCATCCGTCAAAGATCTAGATGGATTGGCACTACTATTTGTTGATAACTTGACCGCTCAAAAATGTTCCAAATTGAAAGAGATTGTTTAAGCTCGAAATGGGGTGGTTTGGTATGCTCTATGAAATGCCACATCATTTTATTTCAATTTATGTACATCATTTGCATGACACACTAAAAAGGTTACTTTTTCCGATCTCTTTTCAGCTTCAAAAAGGACCAAACAATATAAAAGGGAGCTCCTTCCCTGCTCATTATGTATTCTGTGACCGCGAGTTCTTCAAAGGAGCTCGGCTTTCAAGACATAAAGTTTCCACCGCATACCACATAGTGCAGCGTAAATGCACAAGATGCTGCCAATCTCGATTTCAAAAATATATGACATCATGTACGTAACTCCTCGGGGATCTATGGCCGACCTTACTCCTTCTGGTTGTCAAAATTTTTTATGATATGAATTATTGAGGCCTAGCAACTCATCAAGAGCTCTGCGTGAATTCAGGGGCGTTCTTAGTTTCTTGAATGAAAACCAAGCAATAGTCACCAAAGTTTACCAATAATTTAGTCTACATTCTCAAAGCTCTGCTGCGAGAGCTTGGTGTAAATGGTGTCAGTACGGCATATCGATGTCAAGGCCTAACTTGCTCTGGCCTAGCATAGGGTCACAGCTCTCGACAAGACCCATTTCATATTTCAGGTCAGGTCAACTTCTATAATTGCGGACATGACTGAAGGCATTGATGTGTCAGAACTTGTTAAATATCTGGAGTCTGGAGACTTAGAGGTTGTTGACAAGTTTAAGCAAGTCGTTTATGAAAACTTACACGCTTCTAAAGATGCATCTTTGTTGAACGCGCTGATCGATTCTTATATTCAAACAAAGTCGAATAATCTACTTGAGGTATTGGCTGGCGTTAATGAAAGTCATTGTCAGGTATACAATTGTACAATAACCCTTTAAACTAAAATTTTAACAGTGTTCAGTGATTTCAATATGCTTTCAGTAGATTTAGAGTACCATCGCCCCTGACCTGGCCACCCAACGTTTAGGCCCCAATCGGTCGGTTCGATTACAAACAAACTGTTTATTTAAACAAATGTTTACTTCATTTTTTGTCATAAAACACCGCAAAAATAGCTTGCTGACGCCATCAGCTACTGTCTTAAAAAATATAACGTTTTTGCTTTGTTTGATAATAATGTTCAATAATTTTTTTAACCTACCTGTTGAGGAAATGTTAGTATCATATCATTCGCACTAACGAAACATGTCGCTTTAAATTTCTTCGTCGTTTAAATTTGCATTTAATTTTCAATACACTCTTGAAGTCTTCAAAAATTAGTCTAACTATTCTTCTATAAATAAATGAAAAACTTTTGAAGTATAATTGCATTATAAGTTATTTGTAAGTTAATATATGTCAACCAACTGAAGCCAACATCACCGAGTGTACGTTCAATTTTTGAAGTGGCAGGTGGTGCGATAACCGTTGGACTAGGCCATCCCAACCACCAAGTGTTTAAATTTTATTATTTGAGTAAATAGTAGTCCTATTACAAAAACTTTCCAATGTTAGCTTTTTGAGAGTCAAAGGTAAAATTGTGGTAAGAAAATGTTTCATATTTTTTTCTTGGGAGAAGGATGCAAGGAATTACGGTACTCTTGGCCAGGTCAGGGGCGATGGTACTCTAGCTTGTTCACAATTTTATGCAACTAATGCCTTAGTAGTTTTAAGGCACAAATGAATTGTCATTTATTGTCAACTAGAACCATACTGCAATAGAGAGAACTAGAAATCTGTGTAGTTGATGATTGTGAAATAGGGCTGAAAATTCCCGAGGAAACTTGATGCAGTTGAATCATTGCATTTGTTCAAAGCTCTCAAAATAACAAAACATATATAATAGAAACATAAAAAGATTTACATAAATTTGTTAGATTTTCATAAAAAATAAAATTTTCTTAGGATTTGTGCCTCAGGTATAAGTCATATTTTTTTTTAGCTAAATCCATTGAATTGAACTCTTAAGAAATCCCTCCCACACTTGATATTCAACACAATACTTATATGCATTATAAAAAATTAAATTATTTTTTAAAGATAAGAAACCAAGTTGTTTCTTTCTGTTTTGTTTCACAGGTGCCTTATTCGAGACTAATATTTTATTTATTTGTTAAGATAGCAGCAATTAAAACTGTGGGACCCCATATTACACTCATGCACCACCAGTAAACTTTTATAACATTTAATCTGTTGAGGCCAGCATGAGAAATTTATACTGCTGCTAGTTTCATTGCAAGAATTGTCGATTTTGCATGTGACTGTATGGAAATGACAGAAAACATCCTAAATCTATGAGTCCAAATGATGGTTTTCAAAATTATTTCTCATAGGTAGTTTCTCATTTGTGAGATTCAATGCTTGCATGAGTTTCATATCAGATCTAATATAGTGAGCAACTGAATAGCTTTAGGGGATCAGCCGTCCTATTAGGATAACAATTCTTATTACTTGATCTCTTTGGGGCTTTATCAAAAAGGCCAAGAAGCACAAGATTTATATCTTTTTACATTCTTGAGGGAACCTCTACAAGTCCTTGCATGAATTGATCTGAATTACATTCATAGAAACTTTTTTATGAATGGGTTTATTGCTCTCCATAGTTTTTTTTAAAGCTCAAGCAAGTCTCTCTAAATAAAGAGGATTATCCTAAGGCACTCCATAGAATATAAAAATTTCTGACAAAGGCCAAGCCAAATGGAAAATTTACATTTACGATGTTTTAATTTTGCACTTGTTACTGAGAAAGCAGTCACTGTCCAATGGAACAAACTGGTCAACAAAAGCAAAAATGTAGAGTTCTTTCCCTCATGCAATGTGTGTGAAGGGGGAACACATACATTGGTAAAAAATAGGGAATTTATGCCAATGTATAAACAATTATATTTAAGATTCACAAAGGAATTTCATATGTTCTTTTCCAAAACATGTTTTAGCTGTGGCACCAAGAACAAGAACTTCAACGAACCAATCTTTCAGGTCTCCATTTCATGCAATTAAAAGCCCCTGCTATTTCTTTCTCAGGAAGAAGAAGTTGCTTAGAGCCATACTTAACTAGTAACCACACACACTCCATGTATTTATTTTTTTCAAAAAGTGTTAATCCATCTGTCAATCAGATATAAATCTGTATACCCATAATATAATTTCAGAATCCGCTTAGTTTTGTAATTCACACTCTGATGAAGACGTATGTCAAGAAGACCTCAATGTGCAAAATATCTTGTCTTTTTGCTTCCAAACTACTTTTATACAGTTTTCTTGTATTGGGTGCATTAAGAGAATCCTCTTAATACATCTAATAATAGCTAAGCCAGCTGTATTTTCATTGCTGTAAGGAGCAGTATTTTTGTTACAGTACTTGTTTGACAGAATGAACGAGCTCTTGAAAGGCTGCATGTATATTGAAACTACTTCTTTGTTAGCTGCCATTATAAGAAGACAGGTTTGTGTTTAAAGCTTACCTTTTACTGCTTAAATTATCATTTTTCTCTTATTCACATACCTGAAAAAGGTATTTGACTTTTTCTTGGCAGTATCTAGCATGTTATAAACAGTGGTGCCTGCAAGGATGGACAGAGGGGTTGTCCCCCCTGTACAGTTCTCCAAGGTTGATTTTGAGATTCATATAAATCTGAGGTGAAATCTACGGTGCGGGGGCAAATCTTGTGAACGACTACTCCAACAGATTCTTTCCCTCATTTTTTGAACTTGCTTTCCCAGCATAGCTAGAGTGGCAAGGAAGCCCCACCCCATTGCAAAGACATTAAAATCTACTGAAACATCCTTTTTGAAGTCGAATCAAGGCCATCTAGAGAAGATTGTTTGGATCTGACTCTCAAGGCATTCAAAAAATTTAGAAAATCAAACCTATTTTATGAATTTTATGGATATACTTTTTTATTGAAAGTTGCATTCTTCAAAAAACTCCATTGTTTGATGTGCCTCGTTTTCATTCGAAAATCCTGTTTTTAAATAGAGAACCTAATTTTTGTAAAGGAAAATCTGGCCTTGTTGGGCTTTCTCAGTTAATCAAAACATTTGCACTTTAGCGAACCAAGTTTAAGTGCAAAACTAAAGTAATTACAATCCAACGTTCAATAGGTCAGTCAAAACTGAAATTGAAAAGCAAAGTTTTGTAGGTAACCAAAAATTTGTTTTCACGATCTAAACCGAATTTATGGAAATAAAGGAAGTATACCACTAGCCCAATTTAATTTCATTTTAAAGCAGTTTCAATTACAGTTTTATTGATATTTTGGGGCAACCCTGCTACAGAAAACCTGCACAGGAACTTCGCGAACTCAAGCGAAGACGCCGCTCAGATGCGTAAAGTACGACATTGTCTCCGTAATTTCGTCTGCCCTGTTGCCCATATCATCATGTCTAGGTTGTGGCGACTCAATTCAATTTCCGTTTGAAATTAAAAACTTGGTATGCCAAATTCCAGACTAACTAACGCTATTTTCGATCAATCCGTTAATTAGTTACAAGTTTTATTATTTTGGTAGTCTCTTTTTCCCTTCAATCTACCCCTTGTCAGAAATTGTTTTACTAAAACCACCCTGTTTTTTCTCTTTTCCAGCCTTCTTGGCTCTATAAGATTGTTGGCAGCATTTTCTTCACACAATATTTGAAATGCTTAAAAGTAAGTGATTTTTTATTAACTTCGTATAGCTTATGTTTTTTAAAGGAACGACGTTCGAAAATGAACACATATACTCCTACTACACATGATAAATGTTACATACAGGACGTTTGAACATGAACTCGTGTCCCTGCCTTACAGATATCTATTACTTGTCAAATAAGTGATATTTTATCATTTGTGTGTGCTGGATCTTCATCGCTTACTAATTGCATTCAAAAACACGTTTTCGGTTTTCCGAATACCGGGTTCCAGCACACACAAAAAACTGTAACAGTCGTTTATTTTAAGCAGTAAAACAATTTATTTTTGTAGAATTGGGGTGTAGTGCAACTTTATGTTGTATCTTGAACACTGCCCTTTTTAATGAAGCAACGAAGAAGAATTAATGCTGACATGCGCAGTAAGGATGCAGTCATTTATAGCTCTGAGCGGGTTACAATCTGCGGTGTAACGGACTGACAAAGGCTGTCCGTACGTTTTGGCACGAGAGTCAACCAAGTCACTTTTGTATCCAATTTTGACATTTCAGTTTCTTTCTTCCTGTGTCCTGTGTACTTTTCCCGTGCAACTTTCTCAATGGTGCTATTATGCTTATTCTTTCTTTGTTTTGTTTGCTCCTGACATGTCCCATAAAAACTAACTTGTCTCTCTGCTAGCGCTTTGATCAGCTAAGGCTCGCTCAAAGCAGGTCTTCGCCCTTAATCGACTGTCACTCTGCCCACCCAGACTTCGCAGCCATCATCGTTTTCCTGTTCATAGCCTGGATCAAGTCTCACGAGAATCCAAAGCGTACATCAAACAGAACGTTTTAAAACCCTCAAACGAGGCTGAATATATGTGTGATTTATAGGTGAGAACATTTCGTATCACCCTGAATGCTGTTTTAGCCATTTATTTCTTTGCTAGTTATGCGATTTGATGTTACAACACTCTCCAAAATACTCCAAGCTTTCTACGTGTTTCAAGGCTCGCCGAATATCATTATTTCGCAAATCTGAATTGCTTTATTTTTGTAATAACAATACCGTAAGATTTTTGTTTGTTGATTTCTAAGCCTACCTCCTTGGAAATTCAACTTTCATGTCATGTCCCGTGTGTTTCTTATCGCTCCTACTTCATCAATGTTATATTGAAAAGGCAGTTCAAAATAATTAACTCAAAGGTTTAACTTCCATTAGGCAACGCAGTTCTTCAAACTTTCTTTTGGCAATCCCTTGGTCAAGATGTCACCTACCATTTTCTCAGTAGCTTTGGGTGAGAATGAAGTTTTGGATTCTTGGACAATGCTATTTCACCTTGGTTGTCCTCATTCAGTATGCTAGCCTCTGATTTTTAGGCCAGTCCTTTCAAATAATCTGCTGGACCAAACTACCTCTGGAGCTGCCGCACGTAGTTCGACAAACCTCACCTCCGTGTCCGTGAACACTTCTACGTAGTTTTCAGGCCTTTTCTGGCTGCTTTTTATCTGTATAACCTTGTTTTGTTTCCTAAAAACTCACTATCCAAGTCATCATTCGGAAATGGGGCCTTGGCATCCACTTGATGTATTTTCATGTCAAGCTAGTTCACAATTGGAATTACTGATCGAATATAATTGTATTTAGCCACCGGTGCAAAAACTCCGCCATAGACCAGTCCACCTCCTGTGAGTATCCCTCGGTGACAATACGAGCCTTCTAACGACTAGCAGTTCCAGCAGCTTTGCATTTTACTTTCAATAACAAGTTGCAGCCCAACCACGTTCCCTCCTTCGTAAGTTTACAAGTTCCAAAGTCTTGCTCTTTTTTTTCGCTATCAGTTGCATCTTTCCACTGTTAAGCTTTCTTTAATGCCATCAATCACCAGTTATGGACCCATGAGCCACTCTATTTTGTTGTGGTCTTAGTGGTTGAACTTTCTGTAAGTTCTGTTCCTCCCGAGCATTTTTCGCATAATCTGCATTGTTTCCATTATCGTCAGAGTCGCCAATGTTCTTGCAATATGCATAACAAGATTCTGTATCTGTTTCGTCACTCAATAATTCTGTAGATCCCTTTTCACTTTCAAGTAAACTATTTCTAATGAAATTTTTTTTACAGTTGTACAGCTTGTATTTTTTTACTTGCTATCTAGGTAACCAACTAAGATACATAGCTTGGTATTTTTTACCCATTTTTTTTTCTTTTCTAGTCAGTCACATAGACGAAGACTTTCATTATTTCAGCCCTCATATGATGTCTTCTCTTTCAAACAGGATGTTTGGCTTCTTTTTCTTATGTATATAGATGTAGAAACAGCGTCTGCCTAAAAACTCAAAGGAAGACCAGCATGATGATAAGAAAATGTATTTTCTTTGGTAATGCCACGAATTTTACAATACTTGGTTAAATTCTTCAGATGTGTATTCTCCTCCGTTATCTGATCTATACTCCGTGAATGGGTGATCAACCCCCTGAGGCTGTAGATATAATACAATATAAAACCAGGAGAAAAACACAATAAGGACACAACATATTGGCAGCAATTGGGATCTTATCTGGCGAAATAACAAACCACTCAAGGTGAATGATCAAAACAAAACAAATCATCGAGTCAATATCTCAAACAAAACAATCAGATCTCTTATAATACATTATCTAGAATGCACTCTCGCGTGTTCTTTTGTTTCATAGAGATCAATAACAATAAACGAATATAATCGAAATTAGCCGCCCTATTTTGGGTGGCCTAACGCCCAAATACGCCCAAGCTGCCGGAACCAGTAGGCCTAAGGATTGGGGGGAGGGTGCAACAAGATATTAAGGACCTTCGCAAGAATGCTACTGGGGGTGCGAATATACCGTTCAAAACAATTACTGGACCATCTGCCTAGAGATTTAATCAACCAGTCTGGCAAGTCTGCCTCTGCTGCTGCTGTTGCTCCCCCAATGCGAAACTTATGCGAAGAGTAGCGACGCAGTTCTGGATAAGCTGAACCAAGAAGAGATTGTAAAATACTGGTGACTTCTTTTCGATTGAGGAATAGAGAACTGTGGAAGCAAAACAGTGGTCGGGCGGGGTTGGTACAAAAGGCCATATACTTTGTAAGGGCACGCAATGGACACACGGATGATCGCGAGACTGTGAGATGCACCGTGGAACCATTACGGATCAGCTTTCGAAACTTTTATCTGAATAGACGCTGATTGCTCGGATAAGTGGACATCCTGGACTAGGAGAGTCGAGTGAGGATCGAAGGTGCGTTTCGATGGAGAACAGAATTCTGAGGAACGTAAAAACACATAGAAGGCCATGGTGAAGGCTGTCCAGAGCATTAGTTTAACGTGAACATTGAAGCTGGAAGCAATTAACCGAGATTTGACAATTTTAATGGTAATTGGTAGGCGAGGGGGCGGCTAGATAGGCCATTTACTCGTCTAACCCCCCTGAGAAGCATGCCAGGTTGTTGCATCGAGTGAAAATCAGTAAGAAATCCAAGTTCGATATTTCTAAAACGTACTGCAGCGATGTAAGTGCGGATAGTAGAGAAGCTGATAGATCTGGCAAGGTATGTAGCAAATAGGCATAAATTGTGTTCTAAAATGGGTTAAGGCTGCAGGTTAAATTCCGTGCAAAATGAACTGTAACGAGACTGACCATGTAAGTAAACATGGCGCGAAGAATTAGCAATCGACATGAACTGGAGAAAACGACGATCCTGTGCTAAATGTTCCATATGTTGTTCCGGGACGGTGAAGGAGGTGGTGTTTGCTGACGGCATTAATTGGAAAAATTTGTTGATCTGAAAGCGAGAAAGGCAGTCTGCTAACACGTTGTTAACCCCCGGCAATATGTTTAACATTGGTAGTAAATTCAAAGCGTGCCGAAATAAAAAACAGCTTGCACCATGAAGTCATTGCATTTTGCTGATTGGGCGGACCATATATTTACAATGGTAAGATTTATCGCAGTGAAACAATAGACGTTTGCCTCTAAAGTCGGGGGCCCAAAGACGACAGCACAAGTACTCGGGAAACAGTTCTTTCCATTGGGTAGATTTTCCCCTGAGCATCTCCGGCCATGGAAGGGAAACCCATTGACCATTGTTAAATATACCAAGGCCAAGATCACCAGCTGCGTCGGTGAAGATATTCAAGTCTGGACAGGGGGTAGTAGTATGCAAGTCTAAAATTGTATAGCGACCGTTCCAACTGGGGAGATACTCAAGCCACCATAAGATGTCCAGTCTGGCTTCGCTATTCGCGATCAATTAGACGCCTAGTAAACGTACGGCCAGAAGGCACCACCTTAGATGCAAAAGAAAGCTAACGAATAAGAGAGAGTAGCTATCTTTTAGTGCACTTCTCCTTCCATGTATTAATAAGGGAGACAATTTTTGCTAATTTTTCCTGGGTTAGTTGTATGGACATTGAGGAGGAGCTGATTTGAATTCCTAGGAATGTTAAGCGGGTCGTGGGGCCTTCAAGTTTTTCCGGGGCTGAAGGCACACCCAGCGACGCAAATAAATCTATTGTTTGCTGCATGTGAAGACTGCATTGATTCGAGGACGAGGGGCCAGCTAGGAAAAAATCGTCAAGATAATGGGTAGAGTGATTTATTCCATAATTGTTTTTCATAATCCACGACAGGGTATTAGATAGCTGCGTAAAACGTTCCACGGAGGAGCGAAGTCCAACCGGATGGCAAAGGTCCACAAAATAATGCTCTAAGAAGGAAAAACCAAGGTAATGCCAGTCCTGTTTTCTTACTAGGCAAACGCGGAAGGCGCCTTTGATATCCAATTTGGCCATGAGAGTCCCCCGGCCTAAGGCTGCAATAATGGCGACAGCAGAGTCAAAGTTATTGAAAGACACGGAAGCCTGTTCGTTGTCAATTTAGTCATTAATCGATAATCCTGAAGGTGAAAACAGGTCCGTGATCATTCGGAATTTCGCACTGTCTTTTTTGCGACGGCCAATCGGTGACGTGCGAAAATAAGATAGCGGCGGAGTCAGAAAAGGGCCAGCCATGCGGCCCACCTTTAACTCTTCAACAATACAGTTAAAAATATCAAGGGTATGAGAATATGCAGACGAAAGATTACGAGAAATGTTAGAAAAATCTGGGCCCGAATAACCAATACAAAAACCATTAATAAAACTTGATATAAGATTGTCAGCAAATAAACGATCAGGATAATCACGTAATTCATGTTTAAGGCAATCAACGTTGATCGGAGTAGCAGTATTCAGAGGAATATCGTTAAAGTTACTTAGTAAATCTTGAAGGGCAATCTGAGGCGGGGTGGGGGCCTTTGCATTTTGTACAGATGTGCAGCCACTGGCAATTGAGGGCCCGGCAGGAAAATTTCCCGTAACTATAGTTGCGACAAGGTGCTGAGGAAGAGTCACGATGGGAGCTGGTGGGGGTGTTACGTTCGCCACGAAAAGAGCTGTTGGGGGTAACTGGATGGCCTTGAGATGAGCAGCTGAGGTTTTCTGAGTGGTCACAAAAAGAGCTGTTACTGGATTCGCCCCGATTTCCTTGATTGGGGCTAACGTTTAGCCAAGTGATCAGGGATGTGGCATTTAAAACAGAAAGGTGTAGCTAGGGTAGCAGAGCAGCGAATAAATCTATTAAAGGCGTATTCATCCAAATGGGACCATGATCAGACTGGAGAGCGGGCAACATTCACGCGGAAGGCAATGTCGTAACGGTAACATGCCTGAAATGCATAATTCCTGCATAAGGCACTAAATGTTTCTTGGTAGGCAAGGCTAGGAAGCAAAGCTAGGAAGGAAATGAACCTTAACCCGAATAAATACATTCCAAGCCTCTATCCACTCGGTAAAATTCACGATT
>JAACYV020216644.1:0-21417 GCA_009936425.2 Chrysaora fuscescens | reverse complement strand
CTCAAACAATGGAGAAATAAGCTGTAAAATTTCAGCTTCCAGCCTCAGACAGGGCTTCAGGAGAGCCTCGACTTGGCGAATTGCAATGGAGTTTCCCCCCCCCCCCCCTTGTTGCTGCAATCTGCGATAATGAATTCAAATAGCAATGGACTTATCTAAGAACTTAAAATAAATGAGGAAAATTCCACACCCTTTTGCTAAGTTGTACTGTGTGTGTTGAAATAAAGTATATAATACTGCAGTTTGTAAACTGCAAAGTCATGGAAAAAGGTATTGTACACACTCTAGTTGTTGGTTGTTTTCATATTGTTTGGATTAGGCAGTTGGTTAGTAGGCCTAACTAAGTTGCTCTCTCCCAAACTCTTCATATCTCTTCATCATTCTAAGTTTGAAGGGTGCTTTAATAATTGCTTTTGTATAAAATTATATTTTGTTTTTTTGTTGAATGATGCTGACAGAAATTGCTTGTTTTTTAGGTCTAGCTACTGCGCTATTCTTCTGTTTTCACTTCCTGTTACAGTCAACAAACAACCTTTACATAAAAATAGATAGGACTACACGGAAGGATTCCCTGCAAAGTTTGTTTGACAAAAAGAATAATGAGCTTTTCATGTTTTAGTTATTTCTATTAAAGAATTTCTTTATTCTACTAAGTAATTCTGCTTCAGTAATTTCTATGACATTTTCTCACCCATTTAGAAGAAAGCTGCTTCTGATATTTTTAAAATTTCCACTCCTCAACTAATGAGAACAATTCAAATAAAAAAGAAAGTACACAGGCAAGCCTTTTAAAAAGGGCGTTTTCTGACGTTCTGAAGGGCGTGGTACCAAAAAAAATTCCGGGGGAGTACCCCCCTACCCCCCTTATTTTCCTCGCTTCGCTCGATTTGCAAAGCTGAATACCCAGTCGGTAAAGTCACGCTACGCCACTGGATAGCTCTCGCCGAAATGAATCCTTTTGTCACCGAATTTTCCAATTTCGACTTCGGAAAAGTGGTTAAAAACCTCATTTTTCTCTAAAATGCTCAATAATAGAGTTACGGCCTTTTCCATGGTATGAAATGACAGATCTAGCCGAGATGAGTAGTTTTGTCACCGGAGTTTCCAATTTCGACGTCAGGAAAATGGTTCAAATCCAATTTTTCTTTGAAATGCTAAATAATAAAGTTGCGGCTTTTTCCTTGGCATCAAACGATAGCTCTTGCCAAGATGAGTTGTTTTGTCACCGAATTTTCCAATTTCGACTTCGAAAAAGTGGTTAAAAACCCATTTTTCTCTAAAATGCTCAATAATATAGTTACGGCCCTTTCCTTGGCATCAAACGCTAGCTCTTGCCGAGATGAGTCGTTTAGTCACCGAATTTTCCAATTTCGAACTCAGGAAAGTTGTTGAAAACCCATTTTTCTCTAAAATGCTCAATAATATAGTTACGGCCCTTTCCTTGGCATCAAACGATAGCTCTCGCCGAAATGAGTCCTTTTGTCAACGAATTTTCCAATTTCGACTTCGGAAAAGTGGTTAAAAACCTCATTTTTCTCTAAAATGCTCAATAATAGAGTTACGGCCTTTCTTTGACATGAAAAGATAGTTCTCACCGAGATGAGTCATTTTTTCGCCGAATTTTCCATTTTTGACCTCAGGAAATTGGTTCAAAGCCCATTTTTATCAAAAATTCTCAAAAAAAAATTTACGGCTTTTTCCATGGCATCAAATCAAATGACAGATCTCGCCGAGACGAGTCGTTTTGTTACCAAATTTTCCAATTTCGACCTCAGGAAAGTGGTTGAAAACCCATTATTCTCTAAAATGCTCAATAATATAGTTACGGCCCTTTCCTTGGCATCAAACGATAGTTCTCACAGAGATGAGTCGTTTTCTCACCGAAATTTCCTATTTCGACCTCAGAAAAATAGTTGAAAACCCATTTTTCTCTAAAATGCTCAATAGTATAGTTACGGCCCTTTCCTTGGCATCAAACGATAGCTCTCGCCGAAATGAGTCCTTTTGTCACTGAATTTTCCAAATTCAACTTCGGAAAAGTTGTTAAAACCTCATTTTTCTCTAAAATGCTCAATAATAGAGTTACGGCCTTTCTTTGACATCAAAAGATAGTTTTCACCGAGATGAGTCGTTTTTTCGCCGAATTTTCCAATTTCGACTTCAGGAAATTGGTTAAAAGCTTATTTTTCTCTAAAATGCCCAATAACATATTTACGGTTTTTTCCATGGGATCAAATGCCAGATCTCGCCGAGACGAGTCGTTTTGTCTCCGAATTTCAAAATTTGGACCTCAAGAAAGTGGTTAAAAACACATTTTTTCTCTAAATTACTCAATAATATAGTTACTTCCTTTTTTTGGAATCAAACGATAGCTCTCGCCGAAACGAGTTGTTTTGTCACCGAATTTTCTAATTTCGATCTTGGGAAAGTGGTTAATGTAGACAAAATTTTCTTTGAAATGCTAAATAATATAGTTACGGCCTTTCCTTGACATCAAACGATAGCGCTTGCCGAGGTGAGTTTATACAACAGCTTTAACGAATGTAATACAGTTCATTAAAGCAATCCAGTGATTTTTTACATGTTTTGTTGTAAAAAAACTACCGATGGTTATGTCTTTTACCATTAGTTGATGTTTTTTTCTAGCTGCGCTTGTAAGTTACTTAATTAAACAGCCTTAATGCATGAAATACATTTCAATTCAGCAATTTGTGATGTTTATCATGTTTTGTAGTCTAAAACTACAAATGCTTTTGTCTTTTAGCTTTATTGGATGTGTACTTTTGCAGCGCTTTAAGTTACTTAGTAAATCGGCTTAGATTACATTAATTACAGTTCATTACAGCAATCTAATGATGTTTGACATGTTTTATGGTTGAAAATTACTGATAGTTATGTCTTGTAGCTCTAGTTAAAATTTATTTCTCGCAGTGCTTATAAGTTATGTAAATAAAAGGCTTTACTGCATGAAATACAATCCATTTTTGCACTCTATTCATTTTTTACATGTTTTGTTGTTTAAAACTACTGTTGGTTATGTCTTTTAGCTTTAATAGCAATCTATTGATGGTTGATATGTTTTATTGTTGAAAATTACTGTTAGTTTTGTCTTTAAGCTTAAGTTGATGTGTATATCTCGCTGCACTTGCAAACAATCAAGATAAACGCCTCTACTGCATGAAATACAATTCATTTTCGCACTCTATTGATGTTTTACATGTTTTTTTGTTTAAAACTACTGTTGGTTATGTTTTCTTGCTTTAGTTGATGCATTTTTCTAGCTTCGCCTGTACGTTACTAAAAGAAACAGCTGAAATGCATGAAATACAGTTTATACAGCAATCTACTATTGTTTACATACTTTGTTGTTGAACACTTCTGTTGGTTATGTCTTATATATTTAGTTCATGTTTATTTTAAGCAGGGATTGTAAATTTCTGAATGAAACAGCTTTAATGCATGTAATACAGTTCATTACTGCATTGTTTTGATGTTTTACATGTTTTGTTGTATAAAACTACCGATGGTTATGTTTTTTACCTTTAGTTGATCTTTTTTTCTAGCTTTGCTTGTAAATTACTTAATGAAAAAGATTTAATGTTTGTAGTACACTTCAATACAGCAATTTGTGATGTTTTTCATGTTTTGTTGGAAAAAACTACCGATGGTTATGTCTTTTACCTTTAGTTGATGTGTTTTTTTAGCTGCGCTTGTAAATTACCTAATACAACAGCTTTATTGCATGTAATACAGTTCAACACACCAATTGTGATGTTTGACATGTTTTTTAGTCTAAAGTTACTCATGGTTATGTCTTTTAGCTTTATTGCATTTGTATTTTTCGCAGCGCTGTAAGTTGATTAGTAAATCGACTTAAAAAACATTACATACAGTTCATTCCAGCAATCTATTGATGGTTGATATGTTTTATTGTTGAAAATTACTGTTAGTTTTGTCATTAAGCTTAAGTTGATGTGTATATCTCGCTGCACTTGCAAACTATCAAGGTAAACGCCTCTACTGCATGAAATACAATTCATTTTCGCACTCTATTTATGTTTTACATGTTTTGTTGTTTAAAACTACTGTTGGTTATGTCTTCTAGCTTTAGTTCATGTATTTTTCTAGCTGTGCCTGTACGTTACTAAAAGAAACAGCTGTAATGCATGAAATACAGTTTATACAGCAATCTACTAATGTTTACATAATTTGTAGTTGAAAACTACTGATGGTTATGTCTTTTAGCTGTAGTTGAAGTTTTTTTCTTGCAGAGCTTGTCAGTTATGTAGATAAACGGCTTTAATGCATAAAATACAGTTCATTACAGCAATCTTTTGCTGGTTTACATACTTTGTTGTTGAAAACTACTAATGGTTATGTCTTTTAGCTTTAGTAGATGTGTTTTTTTAGCTGCGCTTGTAAGCTACTGAACGAAACAGCTTTAATGTATTTGATACAGTTCATTAAAGCAATCTAGTGATGTTTTACATTCTTTTTATATAACTGTCGATGGATATGTCTTTAACCTTTAGTTGATGTTTCTTCTAGCTGCGCTTGTAAGTTACTTAATGAAACAGCTTTGATGCATGTAATACACTTCAATACACCAATTGTGATGTTTGACATATTTTTTAGTCTAAATTTACTAATGTTTATGTCTTTTAGCTTTATTGGATGTGTATTTTTCGCAGCGCTGTAAGTTACTTAGTAAATCGGCTTAAAAAACATTATAAACAGTTCATTACAGCATTGTATTGATGGTTTACATGTTTTATTGTTGAAAATTACTGTTAGTTTTGTCTTTAAGCTTAAGTTGATGTGTATATCTCGCTGCACTTGCGAACTATCAAGGTAAACGCCTCTACTGCATGAAATACAATTCATTTTCGCACTCTATAGATGTTTTACATGTTTTTTTGTTTAAAACTACTGTTGGTTATGTTTTCTTGCTTTAGTTGATGCATTTTTCTAGCTTCGCCTGTACGTTACTAAAAGAAACAGCTGAAATGCATGAAATACAGTTTATACAGCAATCTACTATTGTTTACATACTTTGTTGTTGGACACTTCTGTTGGTTATGTCTTATATATTTTGTTCATGTTTATTTTAAGCAGGGATTGTAAATTTCTTAATGAAACAGCTTTAATGCATTTAATACAGTTCATTAAAGCAATCTAGTGATGTTTTACATTCTTTTTATATAACTGTCGATGGTTATGTCTTTTACCTTTAGTTGATGTTTCTTCTACCTGCGCTTGTAAGTTACTTGATGAAACAGCTTTAATGCATGTAATACACTTCAATACAGCAATTTGTGATGTTTTTCATGTTTTGTTTGAAAAAAACTACCGATGGTTATGTCTTTTACCTTTAGTTGATGTGTTTTTTTAGCTGCGCTTGTAAATTGCTTAATAAAACAGCTTTAATGCATGTAATACAATTCAAAACAGCAAATTATTGATGTTGTACATTTTTTGTTGATGAAAACTTTTGATTGTTATGTCTTTCAGCTGTAGTTGAAGTTTATTTCTCGCAGCGCATTAAACTTATGCAAATAAACGGCTTTAATGAATGAAGTTCAGTTCATTACAGCAACCTTTTGTTGTTTAACATTTTTGTTGTTGAAAACTACTAATGGTTATGTCTTTTAGCTTTAGTAGATGTGTTTTTCTAGCTGTGCTTGTAAGTTACTGAATGAAACAGCTTTAATGCATTTAATACAGTTCATTTAAGCAATCTAGTGATGTTTTACATTTTCTTTTTTATAAAACTGTCGATGGTTTGGTCTTTTACCTTTATTTGATGTTGTTTCTAGCTGCGCTTGTAAGTTACTCAATGAAACAGCTTTAATGCATGTAGTACACTTCAATACAGCAATTTTTGATGTTTTCCATGTTTTGTAGTCTAAAACTACAAATGGTTTTGTCTTTTAGCTTCATTGGATGTGTATTTTTTTGCAGCGCTTTAAGTTACTTAGTAAATCGGCTTAAATTACATTTTATACAGTTCATTACAGCAATATATTAATGTTTGACATGTTTTGTTGTTGAAAATTACTGATGGTTATTTCTTGTAGCTCTAGTTAAAGTTTATTTCTTGCAGAGCTTATAAGTTATGTAAATAAACGGCTTTACTGCATGAAATACAATCCATTATCGCACTCTATTCATTTTTTACATGTTTCGTTGTTGAAAATTACTGATGGTTATGTCTTTTAGTTGTAGTTTAAGTTCTTTTCTCGCAGCGCTTGTGAGTTATGTAGATAAACGGCTTTAATGCATAAAATACAGTTCATTACAGGAATCATTTCATGGTTTACATACCTTTTGGTTGAAAACTACTGTTGGTTATGTCTTTTAGCTTTAGTTGTTGTCTATTTTACGCAGGGCTTGTAAATTACTTAATGAAACAGCTTATATACCCCTTGTAGCCGAGACCATTAGAATTTAGTGGCTACAACAGTTTGAAAATCGTCATACTTGTTTTGGTGATATGGAATCAGATTAGCCCCAATCGTTTGGTAAAATCCTGTGTTGAATAGTGGAAACCCCTCAGTCTTGATGAAAGCTTGGAAGGGTTATACGAGGAGACAGAGAGAAGCCAACGAGACGTTGATTGGCAAGTTGTGGATATTGCAAATAGATCTCTTCTGAAGAAAGAAAGGGCGTATGCAAAACGTGCTTTGACAAGACTGTTGAATTGTGTTTCTAGTTCATTGGTGGAGGATGGATCAATTGCTGTTACTTCGTTGAAAGATTGTGAAGAAAACCAGTATGCCATGTTTGAAGTTTTCAGAGCAGCCTGTGACTCGTAGCAAGATGCATTACATGATGATGTTGACATTGAAGAGTGTGCTGTGTATTTCAGGGAGTTGGAGACAAGATGGTTGAGCATAAGAGACAGAGTGAAGTTGCGCTTGGAGTTAGCTGAGAGAATTCCTCCAGATAAATCAAATTTGCCAAGCATAACACAGGAAGACTCGGTAAGTCAATGTGCTTCAAAGTCAAGCCTCTCCTCTGATGTCTCAATATCTTCAAGGTTATTAAATTACAAAGCTATTTTGAGTGGAAAACGACTGGCGAATGCAACTCGTAGAGCATCTTTGGTGGCAGAAGAATCATTAATTTTGAGAAAGCAGAGTCTTGCATATCAGGAATTAAAGCTAAATCAGCTGAAAGAAGAACTGCAATTACATACGGAAATTACAAAGCTGGAAGCAAAAGAGGAGGTCTGCAATGAATTGAGCAGATCAGATTCGCATCCGGACAGATTGCATTCCCGATCAGCCAGATCAAATTCCCATCCGGACAGTTCACATTTCCAGCAGGACAGATCACATGCCCAGCTAAGATCCCCTGCATCACACTTTTCCTCAGATTATGGTGTCGAATACCTGGAGACAATGAGAAATTTAGCAGCTGCAACATTGTTACCAAAAGCCAGAATTTATTCAATTTGATGGTAACCCCTTACGCTATTTTATCTTTATGAAATCTTTCGAGAACAACGTCGAGAAAGATACAAGTGATCCTGGTAGAAGATTGCAACTTCTTATTCAGTACTGCACAGGAAAAGGGGTGGTAGTGGTTGAAAATTGCATTCTTATGAATCCAGAAGAAAGTTACATAGAGGCCAAAAGGTTGCTTGCAGAGAGATTTGGCAGCAAATACAAAGTTACGAACTCCTGGATCAGTAAAATCTCAAATCGACCAGTTATCAAGGCCAATGATCGTGAAGCATTACTGGGACTTGCAGATGACTTCCAGAACAGTGAGATCACGTTGAAAGCTACCGGCAGACTTAACAAAGTTAATAATGAGGACAAATTAATAAACATATTGAAGCGTTGTCCTGGATTCGTGAAAGCCAGGTGGCAATCAAAATTTCAAGAGATCAGAAGTGAAGACAGAGATCCCAACATCGAAGATGTACTTAAGTTGGTGAGACGTGTAGCTATCGAGAAAAATGATCCACTGTTTGGAGGAATTATGGACGTTGGAGTCAAAGATGGCGCAACAGAGCAAGTCAGCACAACATGAACTTCAGCATTGAGGCAGTAAATCAAGAGAGGCCTGGGAGTGATGCAAAAATTAGATGTCATCTGTGTCGCAAGGAACATAAGTTGGAAAATTGTGAAGAGTTCAAGAAAAAGAGTGATGACTAACAATTCAAATTTGTACGTTCAAAGAAGCTCTGTGACAACTGCCTTTCTTCTATGCAAGATACCTGGTTGCAATGTGAAACGAAAGCACCTTACTTCCCTACATAAAGCAATAAAGAAAATAAGCGCAGTGAGCAGTTCGTACCGTCAAGCAGGCAACAGCAACAAAAAGATAATGAAAAGCATGAAGAACAGAAGCTTTTTGTTGGAATGATGAGTCATACTGGGGCCGGATGCAGCCTATCAATTGTGCCAGTAAAAGTCAAGGTTAATTTGTGGAGCGAAGGTAGTAACAACGTATGCTCTATTGGAGAATGGCTCCACCGCATCCTTTTGCACTAATGACCTTATTCGTGAGCTTGGTGTTGCAACTACGAAGTGTCACCTGTTATTGTCAACAATCAGCAATGTAGAAGAGAACTGTGAAGGTGAAATGGCCAGCTTGAGAATATCAAATCTGGAAGAGGATGTGTTTGCTGAAATTCCACAAGCATTTGCCATGAACACGCTAAATAAATCACGGGATGCAATTGCAAAACAAGAAGACGTTGAACGCTGGCCTCATTTACAAGATATCAAGCTTTCAAGGGAACTCAAAGATGCTAAAATCAGCCTCCTTATTGGTGTTAATATTGCAGAAGCGTTGGAACCCGAAGAAGCGTGCAGAGCAGAGAATGGTGGACCGTATGCAGTCAAAACCAAGTTTGGCTGGACGCTGAATGGCCCACTTGCTCGCTCAGGAGAGAATGGCGAAAAGTGTTTTCTATCCAATGCAGCATATTCTAATGACCCTTTGAGTGAATAGCTGAGACAGTATTTCAATCATGACTTTGATGATTCTGCCGATGACAAGAAGATGATGTCAGCTGAAGACAAACAAAGTCTATCAGTGTTTAAAGACACAGTCAGACTTGTGAATGGACACTATCACCTGGCAAAATCTTGGAGGAGCTCTCAGAGATGTCTCCCCAATAATCGGAGCATTGTAGAACACCGATTGACATATCAAAAAAGAAAGCTATCCAGAAATGCAAAGCTCCACAGTAAATAGAAAGCATTCATTGATGATCTAAAAGTCAGAGGATATGCCCAGACCGTTCCCAAGTCGCAGCTCAATGGCAGTAGTGGCACAGTGTGGTATTTGCCCCATCACAATGTCATAAACCCAAAGAAACCTGAAAAGACACGAGTAGTATTTGATTGTGCAGCAAAGTACCGTGGCACATCTTTGAATGAAAACGTACTTCAAGGCCCCGACCTGACCAATTCTCTCGTTGGTGTGCTTATCAGATTTCGTCAAGAGACAGTTGCACTCATCGCTGATATCGAAGCAATGTTCCATCAGGTACGCGTGGATTTAAAGGATGTTGATGCGTTGAGATTTCTTTGGTTCCGTAATGGTGAACTAGCTGAAGAGCCAGAAGAGCTTCAAATGATGGTACACTTGTTTGGTTGTGTGTGGTCTCCAAGCTGTTCAGCCTTTGCCTTGAAAAGAGCTGTAGACGATAACAAGTCAAGATTTGAATCAGATGTCATTAACACTGTCAAGTACAATTTTTATGTTGACGATCTGTTTAAATCCGTGAAGAACTGTAAAGAGGCGATAAGAATGTATGGGAAGCTAAAAGAGCTCTTGTCCCTTGGTGGCTTCAACTTGAACAAATGGATTAGCAACAAGCGTGAAGTGAGAGATGCGATACCAGGATCAGAACTTTCAAAAGAGTTAAAGAACATTGATTATCAAAACGATACATTGGAATGTGGAAAAGGACAAATTTCAACACAACGTCTGCATCAGAGAAAAGCCTGCCACCAGAAGAGGTATTCTTAGTGTGATTTCTTCTATTTACGATTCTCTTGTTATGGCGAGAAAGAATAGGATGGGATGACGAGATCCCAGAGAAGGAATTCAAGAACTAGAGAAAGTGGCTCGATGAGTTGGAAACGCTTAAAGAATTGGAAGTAGACAGGTGCTTTAAACATGAAAACTTTGGTGATGTCGTGAAAACTGAGCTTCATAATTTTGCAGATGCATCAGTGGTTGGATTTGGAGCAGTGGCATTGTTAAGGTCAATCAACAACCAAGGAGAAGTTCATTCGTCCTTGGTAAAGCAAGACTGTCGTCAATGAAGCCAATGACGATTCCGAGGTTGGAACTATCTGCCGCTGTAAGATTAGACAGATTGATCAAAAGGGAACTAGAAATCCATGTTACCAAGTCAGTTTTTGGACTGGTAGTACTGCAGTCCTGAAATACATCAACAACCGAAACAAACGTTTCAAGACCTTCGTAGCGAACAGAGTTGCCATCATTCATGATAGCTCAGACCCATCTCAGTGGAACTACGTCGAAACAAAGATGAACCCAGCAGATGATGCATCAAGAGGACTTTCTGCAAGAGATCTTGTATCGGACTCCAGATGGATGAAAGGTACTGACTTCTTGTAGTAAAGCGATAGCCAGTGGTCAATTTCCAAGCAGCCGATAGTTGAGATCAAAGAAGATGACATAGAGTTAAGGAAGTCTGTGCAATCTTATAGCGCTGTGGCTGTGAAGATAGAGAATGGTATGACTGAATTTCTTTTCTCGAGATTTTCTGGTTGGCATAAGATAAAGAAAACTGTGGCCTGGATTCTACGCTTCAAAAATTGGCTCCTCTTGCGGATACAAAGAAATAAAGAATCTTCAGTTTCAATCACAACAGAATGTATGACTACCTAAGAGATCAGACATGCGGAACGAGCAATCTTATCATGTGTACAAAAAGAATGCTACAGTGATGAAATCAAGTTGTTGAAATCTTCGAAAATGGCTGTGACCAGACAAAGCACACTGCGTCCCATTCTTATTGATGGTATGCTCTGTGTTGGCGGTCGACTCAGACACCTGCCTGCAGAAATGAATGATAGCAAGCACCCAGCCATTCTGCCAAAGAACCATCATATTGTGGACATGATAGTGCGACATTATCATCATCTGTCAGGACACTCAGGTAGAGAACACTTCTTAGCTCTCATCAGAGAAAGATATTGGATAATTCAGGCAAGAGTTGCCATACGAAAGGTAGTTAGCCGATGTTTTGATTGCAAACGACGTCAACAAAAGCCAATGCCACAGAAGATGGCAGACTTGCCCCAAGATCAAATCACTGCTGGTGAACTTCCATTTACATTTGTGGGAGTAGATTATTTTGGTTCATTCTTGGCAAAACGAGGACGAAGCAGGGTTAAAAGGTATGAGATAATCTTCACCTGTCTTCCAATCCATGCAGTTCATTTTGAGGTAGCACAGAGCTTGGATACAGGCTCATTCATAAACGCTTTGAGGATATTTGTTTCACGCCGAGGACAACCCAAAGATATCCGATCAGACAACGGCACAAACTTAACAAGTTGAGAACGAGAGCTGAAAGAATTCATACCCAAATGGAATCAAAGCAGAATTCACGAATTTCTACTCCAGCAAGAAATAGATTGGATTTTTAACCCTCTTCCCTTTGTGGTTGATATTTTGTTTTGACTCTAACACTTCTGTTGTCGTTATAATTAACCCTTTTTCAGTAGTTTCAGGGGAATCAAGAACTTTAGATTTTATGCGTGGTCATTTAGTCCCGTGCATGCGTGAAATTGTTTAGTTGGTTTGCTTAAAAAGGAGACAAGATTGGAGGTGAGACTTCGGCAGGTGAAGGAAGAACGTCAATATTTATATCAAGGCGGAGTTAAGAAGCGACTGTATGGCAGTGTACATTAGGCCCAAAAACAATGACTATATGAGCACCCATTGAGTTTACAAGGACAAATAGTTTGTAAGTTTTAATGTTTATATATTACTGTTTGTTTCTTTCTCGTTAACTCGTTGACTATTTTGCTTGCTTAGGAGTACTTTAGGCTATACTTCGTGTTTATTATTGTTGTGAAATTCAAAAGTTTCTTATCGCTATTTACTGAGTTTAGTTATTTCTTTTGTATGCTATTTATTATAGCAAACCGTACTGAATATACCTCAGTGTCATAAAAACCAGTTGTGTTATTTCTGCTAATTTTTCTGGTTTTGTGGTGTTTGGTACACTTGGTGCGCGTTGAACTACCCCTTGTAGCCGAGAGCATTGGAATTTAGTGGCTACAACAGTTTATGTCTTTTAGCTGTAGTGAAAGTTTATTTCTCGCTGCGCTTGTGAGTTATGTAGATAAACGTTTTTCATGCATAAAATACAGTTAATTACAGCAATCTTTTGCTAGTTTAAATACTTTGTTGTTGAAAACTTCTGTTGGCTATGTCTTTTAGCTTAAGTTGATTTGTATTTCTCACTGCACTTGTAAACTATCCAGATAAAAGCCTTTACTGCAAGAAATACAATTCACTATCGCACTCTATTGATGTTTTACATGTTTTGTCGTTAAAAACTACTGTTGGTTATGTCTTTTAGCTTTAGTAGATGTGTTTTTCTATTTTCGCTTGTAAGGTACTTAATGAAATAGCTTTAATGCATGTTATATAGTTCATTACAGCAACCTGTTAACGTTTCACATTTTTTGTTGTTGAAAACTACTGATGGTTATGTCTTTTAGCTGTAGTTGAAGTTTTTTTCTCACAGAGCCTGTGAGTTATGTAGATAAACATCTTTAATGCATAAAATACAGTTAATTATAGCAATCTTTTGCTAGTTTAAATACTTTGTTGTTGAAAACTACTGTTGGTTATGTCTTTTAGCTTAAGTTGATGTGTATTTCTCACTGCACTTGTAAACTATCCAGATAAAAGCCTTTACTGCAAGAAATACAATTCACTATCGCACTCTTTTGATGTTTTACATTTTTTGTTGTTAAAAACTACTGTTGGTTATGTATTTAAGCTTTAGTAGATGTGTTTTTCTAGCTGCGCTAGTAAGTTATTTAACGAAACAGCTTTAATGCATTTAATACAGTTCATTAAAGCAATATTGTGATTTTTTACATGTTTTTTGTATAAAACTTCCGATGGTTAAGTCTTTTACCATTATTTTATTTGTTTTTCTAGCTGCGCTTTTAAGTTGAATGTGTGTTGGATGTGTATTTTTGCAGCGCTGAAAGTTGCTTAGTAATTCTGCTAAAAATACATTAAATACCGTTCATTAGAGCAATCTATTGATGTGTGACATGTTCTGTTGTTGAAAATTACTGATGGTTATATCTTTTAGCTGTAGTTGAAGTTTATTTCTCGCTGCGCCTATAAGTTATGTAAATAAACGGCTTTAATGCATGAAATAAAAATCATTTCAGCCATCTTTTGATGTTTCGCATGTTTTGGTGTTGAAAGTTCCTGATAGATATGTCTTTCAGCTTAATTAGATATGTTTTTCTAGCGTTGCTTGTAAGTTACTTAATGAAACAGCTTTAATGCATCTAATACAGTTCATTACAGCAATGTTTTGATGTTTTATATGTTAAAATCTACCGATGGCTATGTCTTTTACCTTTATTTGATGTGTTTTTCTAGCTGCGCTTGTAAGTTACTTAAAGAGGAATTGTAGTGTTTTTTCAAAATTTAATAGAAGCTTACTTCAGGTTTTTTAATGAAACGGCCGACGCCCCCTTTGAAATTGGTGAAACCGTTGAAGAGATATAAGCGAAAATGTAATTAGCCCGCCTTCTCCCACCCTCAGATGAGTCGTTTTCCTCCAACGCGCCGCCTGACGCCATTAGATGTACGAATCACTCAGCTGACTCGCATTACCGTACAATACTTTGCATGTCTGCAGCAACATTTAACTTGATTGAACAGATATTTCGATATTTAACGTGTTTCTCAACTTTTGCAGTTCAAAAATCACTGAATGTTAGTTTTAATTTGTGCTCTTCATCACCTAGTTTTTTTTGCCAATTTTCCAGTAAAAAACTTCCGAGAGATGGCATCTAACGCCGCATGTCGCGGGATTGGCCTAAGCCCTAAGGAAAGCGATCCTAGGCATTCTTATGTAGTAATTTGTTTAAAAGCGGCTTTTCCATCCATTTGTTTCCTTCATAAATCATGCAATGTTGAAACACTGGATCGCGTCTGCAAGAAGAAAGCGTACTGGCTGGCCTGGACCCACTTGTAATTCTTGACTTTGCTCAGATCCTCAGAACATTTTACTCGAGACTGTTATCCAATTAATGAAATATCGAATTATGATATAGCGGAAAACCAGCTAGTAAAAAGAAATGACGTGGAATAGAAATAGTGGAGAAGCTTCACATCAACAAAATTGAAAGCGAATGGCATTAACAAAGATAGTAAAGGCAAGAGTAAGTAGAACAATTTCAGTCAGTATCTAGATACAGTATCACTAAAAACAGGAGGGACCTATTGGACTCTTGATGTTTACATACCACCCCTCCCTCAAATTTTTCCAAGCAGAATTAACAATTTCTGATTTCAGGGTATCTGTCTAATTCCTTTGTCACACATATTGAAGATCAGACACTCCCCTTCGAGGTATAGAAGCTTTAAAAACTATGAACAAAAATTCTGCCATAGCTTTCATCTTTTATCAGAATTTAAAAATTTATTGTTATATTCATAAGACAACTAAAAGAAGTATTGGCTCTCAGCTGAGCCTAAGAAAACCAAACACACTAAAATCTGAAAAATTTAAGCATTATTACAAGCATAAAACTACAAGCATGGACAACAGCAAATATTATTAAGGAAATATATTTTTGGATAATTTATTCAATAATAAAACTGAAAATGTGATCTTGAAGAAAACTAAATTAGCGTAAATAGAATCTATGTAATAGGATAAAAGGAAACTATTATTTTGTCATCCAAAGTGTCAAACAAATGTAATCCAGATGAAGTTGTTCATCATGCAGGGTTTTCTTTCAACTAAGTCAATCAGGATGCTGAAAATAGTGAACATCATGCTTATTTGCTAGGGAAACATTTCAATTGCACCAAAGGCACTTCCTTCACCCTGCTATTTGGCAAGTCTGGAACAATTATTGGGCATCTTATCATTGGGCTTTGCCGAAAAGACACAGTGCGAGCAAGTGCATCCATAAGTTGTGAAGGCAGGGCTGATACTCCTGGACATTGTGCAAAGTACAAAAGTTACAGTATAATGGATTTTGATTGCTGAATCATAATTGATGTACAGTTGGTGCAGGATGCCTCTATATGCAGCTTTCAACACTGTATTCTGCAGCCTTTCACTGTTGTTTATACACTGAAAATAATGTAAATTTGTAAAGTCAAACATCTTTATTTGGAAATAACACAGATTATATAGTTTCTTGCATTCCAAAAATTTGGATTGTTTTTTTCAATAAATCATAGCAAGTAGGTCAAGAGAAGTTTTCACATGTAAGTGGAAGGACGGGAGCAAAGCATTCACAATTTTAATGAGGAAGAAGTGAAAATTCATATACTGGTTTCAGATCAGTAAGCTAAATATTAATTTACATGAAAGACCAGTTAAAAAAGCTTACTTGGTACTTACCAGTTGGTAAAGAATAAACGATTGGCACCAAATAACTTGCTGCTTGATTGCGATTAGGCCCTCATTTCACCTTCCACTTCTCCACTGAAATCCTCTGCATTTCCCCCATAGGGTACAAATCTATATGATAGAATGCCTAATTGTACTTCTTTATCTTCATTGTCAATCGGGTCAAACATTGAGGGTGTAAAAGACGAAAAAAAACCTATCGTTTGGCTTGCCTCTCTTTCACGGCGCAAAATTTAGCTAATTTAGCATTTAATGTTGAAATATCTCAAGAACAGAATTACTGGTTTTCCTCCGGTTTTTTGGACATGTCTTAGAATAACCTTTTAAAGAACCTATCAAATTTTGAAAAAACACTACACTTCCTCTTTAATGAAACGGATTTAATGCATGTAATACACTTCAAAGCAGCAAATTATTAATATTGTACATTTTTTGTTGATGAAAACTACCAACGGTTATGACTTTTAGCTGTAGTTGAAGTTAATTTCTTTAATGGCTTTAATGCATGGAATACAGATCATTACAGCAATCTTTTGATGTTTTACATGTTTTATTTTTGAATATTACTGATGGTTATGTCTTTGACACCTAAATGTAAATGTAGTTGAAGTTTATTTTCGAAGCGCAAGTAAGTTACGTAAATAAACGGCTTTAATGCATGAATGACAGTTTATTACAGCAATCTATTGATGTTTTACATGTTTTCTTGTTCAAAACTATTGTCGTTTATGTCTTTTAGTTTATGTGTATTTCTCGCTGCACTTGGAAACTTTCCAGATAAACGCTTTTAGTGCATAAAATACAATTCCTTATCGCACTCTTGAGACGTTATACATGTTTTGTTGTTTAAAGCTACTGTTGGTTATGTCCTTTAGCTTTAGTTTATGTGTATTTCAGAAGTTACTTATTGAAACAGCTTTAATGCATGTAATACAGTTCATTACACTAATCTGTCAAGGTTTCACATTTGTTGTTGTTAAAAACAACTAATGTTTATGTCCTTTACATTTAGTAGATGTGTTTTTCTAGCTTTGCCTGTAAGTTACTTAATCAACAGCTTTAATACATGTAATACAGTTCATTACCACAATCTAGTGATGTTTTACATGTTTTGTTGTAAAAAATACAGATGGTTATGTCTTTTACCTTAAGTTGATGTTTTTTTCTAGCTGCGCTTGTAAGTTACTTAATAAAACAGCTTTAATGCATTTAATAAAGTTCATTACAGCAATCTAGTGATTTTTTACATGTTTTGTTGTAAAAAACTACTGATTGTTAATGTCCTTTACCATTAGTTGATGTGTTTTTGTAGGTGCGCTCGAAACGGCTTTAATGCATGCAATACAGTTCATTACAGCAAACGTTTGATGTTTTAAATCTTTTGTTGTTGAATATTACTGTGTTGATGTTTATTTCTCGATTTACGTTACTTAAAAGAAAAAATTGTTTTTAACCCATTTCCCGAGGTTGTATTTAGAAATTTCTTTGAGAAAACGACTCGTCTCGCCGAGATCAATTGCTTGAGACCAAGTAAAATATCGTAACTTTATTATTGAGCATTTGAGAAAAACGACTCGTCTCGGGGGGATCTGTCGTTTGATATCAATCAAAAGGCTCTAACTTTATTTAAAAGAAAAAGTCGTTTTTAACCCATTTCCCGAGGTCGTATTTAGAAATCTCTTTGACCAAACGACTCGTCTCAATGAGATCTATTGTTTGAGACCAAGTAAAATATCATAACTTTATTATTGAGCTTTTTGGAAAAAATGCCGTTTTTAACCTTTTACCCAAGGTCGAAACCGAGAATTTTCATTACAAAACCACTCGTCTCGGGGGGATCTGTCGTTTGATATCAATCAAAAGGCACTAACTTTAGTTAAAAGAAAAAATTGTTTTTAAACCATTTCCCGAGGTCGTATTCAGAAATCCTTTTAACCAAACGACTCGTCTCACCGAGATCTATCTTTTGAGACCAAGTAAAATATGGTAACTTTATTATTGAGCATTTTAGAAAAAAGGCTGTTTTTAACCTTTTTCCCAAGGTCGATACCGAGAATTTGCAGAACAAAACGACTCATCTCGAAGGGATCTGTTGTTTGATATCAGTCAAAAGGCTCTTATTTCATTTAATAGAAAAAGTCGTTTTTAACCCGTTTACCGAGGTCGTATATAGAAAATTCTTTAAGGAAACGACTCGTCTCGCCGAGATATATCGTTTGAGACCTGGTAAAATATCGTAACTTTATTATTGAGCATTTTAGAAAAAAGCCCGTTTTTAACCTTTTTTCCAAGGTCGAAACCGAGAATTAGCGGGACAAAATCACTCGTCTCCGGGGGATCTGTCGTTTGATATGAATCAAAAGGCACTAACTTTAGTTAAAAGGCAAAATTGTTTTTAAACCATTTCCCGAGGTCGTATTAAAAATGTTATTTTCCAAACGACTCGTCTAACTGAGATCTATCGTTTGAGACCAAGTAAAATAGCGTAACTTTATTATTAAGCATTTTAGAAAAAAGGCTGTTTTTACCTTTTTCCCAAGGTCGAAACCGAGAATTTGCAGGACAAAACGACTCGTCTCGGGGAGATCTGTCGTTTGATATCAATCAAAAGGCTATAATTTTATTTAAAAGAAAAAGTCGTTTTTAACCCATTTCCCGAGGTCGTATTAGAAATCTTATTGACCAAATGACTCGTCTCACCGAGATCTATCGTTTGAGACCAAGTATAATATTGTAACTTTATTTTTGAGCATTTTAGAAAAAAGGCCGCTTTTAATCTTTTTCCAAAGGTCAAAACCGAGAATTTGCAGAACAAAACGACTCGTCTCGGCGGGATCTGTCGTTGGTATCAATAAAGAAACTCTAACTTTATTTTAAAGAAAAAATTGTTTTTATCCCATTTTCCGCGGTCGTATTTAGAGATCTCTTTGACGAAACGACTCACCTCACCGAGATCTATCGTTTTAGACCTAGTAAAATATCGCACCTTTATTATTGAGCATTTTAGAAAAAAGGCCGTTTTTAACCTTTTTCCCAAGGTCGAAACCGAGAATTTTCAGGACAAAACGACTCGTCTCGGGGGGATCTGTCGTTTGATATCCATCAAAAGGCTCTAACTTTATTTAAAAGAAAAAATTGTTTTTAACCCATTTCCCGAGGTCGTATATAGAAAATTATTTAAAGAAACGACTCGTCTCGCCGAGATCTATCGTTTGAGACCAAGTATAATAGCGTAACTTTATCATTAAGCATTTTAGAAAAAAGGCTGTTTTTACCTTTTTCCCGAGGTCGAAACCGAGAATTTGCAGGACAAAACGACTCGTCTCGGGGAGATCTGTCGTTTGATATCAATCAAAAGGCTATAATATTATTTAAAAGAAAAAGTCGTTTTTAACCCATTTCCCGAGGTCGTATTAGAAATCTTATTGACCAAACGACTCGTCTCACCGAGATCTATCGTTTTAGACCTAGTAAAATATCGCAACTTTATTATTGAGTATTTTAGAAAGAAGGCCGTTTTTAACCTTTTTCCCAAGGTCAAAACCGAGAATTTGCAGAACAAAACGACTCGTCTCAGGGGGATCTGTCGTTTTATATGCATCAAAAGGCTCTAACTTTATTTAAAAGAAAAAATTGTTTTTAACCCATTTCCCGAGGTTGCATTTAGAAATCTTTTTGACGAAAAGACTCGTCTCGCCGAGATCTATCGTTTGAGACCAAATGAAATATCGTAACTTTATTATTGAGCATTTTAGAAAAAAGGCCGTTTTTAACCCTTTTCCCAAGGTCGAAACCGAGAATTTGCAGGACAAAACGACTCGTCTCGGGGGGATCTGTCGTTTGATATCCATCAAAAGGCAATAACTTTATTTAATAGAAAAAAGTGTTTTTAACCCATTTCCCGAAGTCATATTTCGAAATCTCTTTAATGAAACGACTCGTCTCACCGAGATCTATCGTTTTAGACTAAGTAAAATATCGCAACTTTATTATGGAGCATTTTAGAAAAAAGGCCGTTTTTAACCTTTTTCCCAAGGTCGAAACTGAGAATTTGCAGGACAAAACGACTCGTCTCGAGGGGATCTGTCGTTTGATATCAATCAAAAGGCTCTAATTTTCTTTAAAAGAAAAAATTGTTTTTAATCCATTTCCCGAGGTCGTATATAGAAAATTCCTTAACGAAACGACTCGTCTCGCCGAGATCTATCGTTTGAGACCAAGTAAAATATGGTAACTTTATTATTGAGCATTTTAGAAAAAAGGCCGTCTTTAACCTTTTTCCCAAGGTCGAAACCGAGAATTTGCAGGACAAAACGACTCGTCTCGAGGGGATCGGTCGTTTGATATCAATCAAAAGGCTCTAATTTTAGTTAAAAGAACAAATTGTTTTTAACCCATTTCCCGAGGTCCAATTTAGAAATCTCTTTCACCAAACGACTCGTCTCACCGAGATCTACGGTTTTAGACAAAGTAAAATATCGTAACTTTATTATTGAGCATTTTA
Organism: Chrysaora fuscescens; assembly: GCA_009936425.2. Lineage (NCBI taxonomy): Eukaryota > Metazoa > Cnidaria > Scyphozoa > Semaeostomeae > Pelagiidae > Chrysaora > Chrysaora fuscescens. The sequence goes on along the minus strand of JAACYV020216644.1, from coordinate 1,282 downwards.
GAAAATAGGCCGTTTTTAACCTTTTTCACAAGGTCGAAACCGAAAATTTGCAGGACAAAACGACTCGTCTCGATATTTGATATCAATCAAAAGGCTCTAATTTTGTTTTAAAGAAAAAGTCGTTTTTAACCCATTTCCCGAGGTCATATTTTGAAATCTCTTTTTACGAAACGACTTGTCTCATCGAGATCTATCGTTTGAGACCAAGTAAAATATCGTAACTTTATTATTGAGCATTTTAGGAAAAAGGCCGTTTTTAACCTTTTTCCCAAGGTCGAAACCGAGAATCTGCAGGACAAAACGACTCGTCTCGGGGGGATCTGTCGTTTGATATCAATCAAAAGCCACTAACTTTATTAAATAGAAAAAAAAAATTTTAACCCATTTTCCGAGGTCATATTTCGAAATCTCTTTGACCATAGTTAATAGAAAGAGACTGGTTTGGAAACTTGCTCAGAACAATAGCGATTTCAAATGATGTTATTGTTCTTGAAAAATCGTGTCACGTGACCAAAGAACGTCCAAGCAACGGATATGGCCTAATAAAATCAGTCCCAACAAAGTACTACTCGTATTATTGCAGCTAAGAAATTTAAGATAAAATTGAGTAGAATATGGTTAATTGTGTTTTAAACGATTGTTTTACGAATAAAGCTAATAAATCAGGAAAATACGCTGGCATTTCATTATTTAAAATCACGTCAAGAAGTGGGGAATTTTATGAAAATTGGAGGAAGGCAGTTTTGAACGTCATCACAAAGTATCGTGTTCTCAACGCCGATTTAAAGCAACAAATTGAGAAAGGAAATATCTATTTTTGCGAGAATCATTACAAATTGGATGACATAGAAACTACTCGTAAGTATATTTTTCAAATATTATTACTGTATGTTTCAGCATGTTATAAACACTTGGGTTGGGGCAAGTCTATGTCTTTAAATTAGCAGCTTTAATTTTGTTGTTGCCAAGAAGCCACCAAGGCTTAACTACTATTGCCTTTAACAATACTAATTGGATTCTCATTATAGTTTTTTTCAAACAACCAGAACTTGAATCTTAAAAGTTAAGAAGAAAAATGCTGAAGCTGTAATTCCTATTTTTAATCAAGGCCAAGTGTGAACCTGAACTGAGTGCATATATTGTAGTATACCTTACTTATATATAATCTTTTTCCCCATTTTAGCAAAAGGCAGGAAGACCCTTCGCCCTGGAGCCATACCAACAGAAAATCTGCCAAAAAAGAGTCATTCAACAGAACTTTCAGTAGAAAGAAGACACATAA
>JAACYV020216422.1:0-14958 GCA_009936425.2 Chrysaora fuscescens | reverse complement strand
GTTCTTTGTGCGTTTTGATGGTAAAGGGTTTTTAAAATATGTTCTGGAAAGATAAGAAAGGAGACACCATGGAAGCACAAATGTTACATCATACGTGGTAGATTAAATGTAGAATCTGATTTGTCTTTTGCAGCGTATAGAAAAAGTCTCAACAATGTACCAACTTTTTCGAGCCAATGCAAGTTCCCGCTTTGTGGCATCAAATCTCTGACCAAGCTTGATCGGAGCAACAAATTTCTGAATGAAAGTCTCGAGGGACCCTAAGCAGTTTGGATTCGCCCAGTCGAGCAAGCACCTAACAACAGATGAAAGAAACGAAAAGACTTTACTAGGTCATCTATGAGAATAACAATATGAAAGTCTAAAGCTACATTTATATACATGTGGTTGCCTTAACAATTCTTAATTGTAGGCAACAGTTGTTCTTGCTTAAAAATGCCATTGTAACAACTACTATTTATTGATCATGGCATATCCTGAATTATTGTCACGAGAAAATGAACAGTAGGGAAAAGTAATTGAAAGCCGTTACAAAATTTCTGCTCTTTAAATACAAACCTTTTGAGAAAAAAACTGACTTGTTTCGTTGTCCACTGTTCACTTCTAATTATTTTTTGAATTAACGAAACAAAGAAGAAGTACATAACTAAGTTATTTTATCAAGAATTTTAACTTATTTCTGTTGTTAATGCGGTGCTTCCCAGCCTCGTTGTGTTAGTATTATTGATGAAAGAATGAATCAGTGATCAAGAGTCAAGACGACACAAGTATTGAACTAAAAAAAGTAGAACAGATTGTAATAGCTAACTACTTGGCACAAATCATACAGAAATTCATGAAAGAAGAGTTTTTCTTCTATTTGGCATTCTTTTTTGTTTGGTATAATATTTGGATTTAAAGCGGTGCACCCAAATTCCAAACATATCATCCCTTTTCTATTTAACAAAAGACTCGGAAATCGCTAACCTCCAAAGCAATGGTCTTCGTCCGCGTTTTAGGTTTACAAATATGGCAAAATCTAAAACGTGGACCATCATTATTAATCTATACATCTCTAAAAGATCCCTGAACAAAAATGCCAGCATTTTGTATATGTCAAACAATTCTATTTGTCGCTCATTTAAAATGGTTTGGCGAAGATCATAAATAAATAAAGGGCAACAGGAAAAATAAACTATTATTCAGTCAAAAATGTCAAGAACATCTAAACAGATGAAATTGTGAGAAAGACACGAAGAAGATGGACAAAAACAGAGATGAATGTTTATGTACCATACATACCAAAGCTCTTCCATATTGTTCTGCATGGGAGTGCCAGTTAAACCAATTCTATTCAGACACTTCATTTTCTTGGATGCTTTGGTAACCTGTGCACTCGGTTCCTTCACCTTATGAGCTTCGTCGAATATAACACAACACCAATTCAACTCATTAATTGTATCCTAAGAAACATTAATCACCATAATATTTTTGAAAATAGTGCGGAATAAACTCAATCACATTTTGCCTCTTAACCTGTTCTCCTCACCAGGCTTTCAAGTTGATTTGGCTCTCTAATATGGACTCCTAAAGCGCTTGTAGATTTATTGAGCAGTCTGCCAGTAGATATCTTACTGGTTGCTGTTTCTGGGAGAAAAGCCTACTTGGGCAGATTTTATTAAATAAGCTAGGGAGGAGGTCTCAATATGAGCAATCTATCGGATAAATAGTGTACCAACATTTAAATACAGATAACTGTGAACAATTATAAGAGCTTCTAAAACTTACGACATGGTTTCTTAAAGTTTCATAAGTAGTCAAAACAACTTCCAGTTTTCGTTTTTTTGCTCTCTCAACTGTCTCCATCTTGCAGGCTCCGTGAAATTTAGCAACCTTAAAATATCCCCACGTTTCTAGCTCATCTTCCCAGTTGAACATGACAGAGGAAGGTGACACAATTAAGAACGAGCCAGTCTTTTTCTGCTGGTTGTCCTTTATATAACAGAAGACACTGTGGTATTAAGTTTCGAAGCTATTGCCGTTTTTTATCTTAATTTTGCAATATAGATGGACATTGATCTTTACATTGATAGAGTTAGCTTATATTGTTAACTTATATTGAATGGTGACTACAACCTAATATAGATAATTTGTTTAATAATAAAAATAAATATTTTGATTCGTCTCCCTGCACTTTATTTCCTTCTTATATTTGAAGATAAATTTAATTTAGATAATTTGAAAATAGATAGCCAATGACACAGGTCAAAACATCTGAACAGCTTGACAAAAGTCCAAATTAACCATACTCCAAGGAAATCAGATAAAAATTAATTGATAATTTTTTTATAACAGAATTAAGATTACAAATAAATTTACAGTGTAAAGGCCACTTAAACAGATACTAGATGCTTTGTTCTATTTCGTTTTGTTTACCTTTTGACCTCGTAAAAAAGAAGGAGTGATATCCTCCCTGTTACCAGTCTTTCCCAACATGGCTGATATAAGAGCTATGGCCTAAGATTAAGGAAAACTGAAAACATATAGTGGAATAAAAATGAATAACTATACGGTAAAGCAGAGCAAAGTAAGCTCACATACATTGATGTTTGAATTCTACAGAAAAAAAAATAACATCCAGTGATACAAGCCTATCCTAAAAATCATATGCCATGATTAAGTTTGATTACCATTATCCATAAATAGTTTGATCAATAAGGCATCGCAGCATTTAATAAATTTTGACATGATAAGCAACAGTATTGTTGGTAGTATCTTACTTATAGTTCTATATGGAAATTTACAAAAATCACATACTTGTACGGTCTTTCCGAGTCCCATATCGTCACCAAGAATGCAACCTTCTTTGCGTTTCATGTGATCAAACATGAATTTCACACCCTGTCTTTGGTATTCTCTTAAATATTGGTTAATAACTGCAGGTACCTTAAACACAAATTTCCACCGATCAATAATAAGTAGATATGTTTAACTTGATTTAGATATGTTGCAAATAACGGTAAGATTTTCTTAAGTACGAAAGTAAAGAGATAGCTTAGAGTCTAATGAGGAAGCTTGCATGTATGGAAAGAATTTTGGTAGCAAGAAAATATTAGTTTACAAAATAAACATCTTTTTGAGGAAGAACCGTAATTAACACAATCAGTAATCTTCGTGAAGACGCAGCGAACGCAACAAGAATTCTGTATTAGGGCAATAACATGACCATGCAATCTACACAATAAAATATTGTAATCGCACAATGAAACCGATTTCTTGCAAATTCCACCCTGTGTCAATTAAAAAGCTGTCTGGAGGCGGCGGACCTGTGGGCTGTAACTTTTGGGCAGACATCTGTGAAAGCATTGCGACTATGATGAAAGGCTGTGGCTAGAATGTGAATCTATCTATCTATTAAGACTTTAAGCAGGTTTCTGTCATGACAACATCAATTTTGTCCTTAGAACGGACATAACTTTAAAACTAAAAAGGATATAAACATATGTATAGAAAATGTATTGTACAAAAAACCTGTTTGGTTCCACACTCCCTATTTTCCTCTAGGATAAACGGAAGTTTCTTGCAAGTTGGTTCAACTTCGAGGTGAGGCTTTTCAAGGTCTTTATCACTGAAACCTGAAAAAAGTCCTATCTTTCATTTACTTATCCATACAAATAGATACATAATGAGTCTAATTTTAATCCTTTGCGGGTCCTATAAATCGAAACAGTGCAAGTCTAGGATCAGAAACGCTATTCCCTGGAACTGCCTGTCAAAATAACAAAGGACTTAATTTCAGCAAAGTTTAGAGTGTTTCTAGAATAAAAGAAATCTTTGAACAAATTTAAGGGTGGCTGAACTTATTCCTAACTTGTCCTGAGAAGCTAGGATTCGCATTGACTTAACAACTAGGGTTTTCAAATATTTCTCTGTTTGATATATAAATCTCATGCTGCAATTCAATAACAATATATCAAACTGTTTTCTTGTGTTGATGAGGAAAACAAGGCAAAATCTTTAAGGAACTTCAAGTTCTTTATGTAGCTATCCATTTGCCTTTTTCCTTTAATTGATATAGTTACATAGTGAGTTCTACACTTCATTCCTGTTCTGACTGAATGCACAGCTTTTGTGTGGTTCATACATTTAAACATTGAGGAGCTACAAAAGTAGAAAGTACCCACACACTCTACACCGCCATAACTCATGGAATTGAGAAATGCAAAAATGTTTAACCACCTTCGCCAGGCATTTCATTTCCAGTGGCATTATCTACTAATCCTAACTCATTGTGTGTAGATTTAGTCAAGTAGTTTGCAAATGAATCGCTCATTTTGCCATCTTTTTCTCTGACTTCTTCTGTAAATTTATTTTGCCAATCCTCTAGGTTTTTTTTGACTTCTTGGGTATCTAATATTAGCCTGTTTTCTTGTTCTGGGAAAGAGATAAACTTGTAACAAAATGATACAAATCTAAGAAGCATGTTTCTCTCTTGTATTGATCAAGAGGCAAATAACTTTTCTAATAATGATTTAGTGAATTTCTTTTATTATTTGAAAAATCCATGAAAATTCATACAATATTTTAATTCTACTGAAATCTTGCTTAGAATCATTGTTCAATGTGAATAGTGAATAGTGGAGGTTTTTCACATTTTTGCAACACCACACCGAGTAATCATATAAAATAAAGACCACTTCAAACTAGCCAAGGCATCTAACACATTGTAGGATAGGACAAAACAAGATAGTGCTACAACCATCAAACATTTTCCATGCCTTACCAAAGGCTTTCATTTCATTGCATTCTTCTGAGCAGTCATATTTCATTCTGGTGGAGAAAATGTTAATTACCTGAAACAAACTTTCAAAAAAAGCAAAAATGCTTTTCAAATTAAATTCAATGTTGCTATGAAAATATCCACAGAGAAAATATCATCAAATTTGTTAAGCAGTCTTACCATCATAAGCCTTAGCCTTTATTTCATATTTTCAGGTAAAACTAGCTCAAACCTTCATAATCAAATTCTTAAACTTTTGACACAAATAGGCCACTAACAAGGTCGGAGGCTACAAATTCATTTTTACAATCCATTCTTGGAGAAAGACGCTGTTGCTCTTAACAAAGAACAGTTATTTCAACTCTAGAAAGGGAGTGGTGAAAAGTTGTACATTGAAACAAAATTGTGGAACTTGACAAAAATGGAACAAAATACTGGCTCCCTGACCTTGTTTACATTACTTCAGTTAGTTGGTACACAGCCATAAAGTTACTGATAACTTGTTAGGGGTCACAATGCTAATCAAGGATAACAAATATCATACAATGACAATGTCATACAGGAGTCAGCTTAAAGCATCTTAAATCTATTCAGAATTTAAGGAATTTAATGACAAGTACAGCAGCAATAAATTTTGCATAAAACCCTGGGCCCAAGATCTAAAAGAAATGTTTGAGAGGGTTGTTGCCATTTAAAAAAAATGAATCCACCTCATGTATTTATCTTTTTTCTCCCAATAAGATTCCATCTCAATATCTGATTTTTTCATCAAACATACTCTTTTTTCATTTGACGAGCCACTTTCTTTTTTTCTGAATTTGGGACAAATTTTGAAGCTCTCTACTACTTCATCCTGATCACTTGTATATCTAGAAAAGATTTTCAAAGAATAAGAAGATATCTCTGTTCTGTTCAGGAATTTATATAATAGAAAAAAGAATACAGAGATAACAGCCTGGCATATGAACAAACTTATAAAGTATAATAGCCTTTAATATGATCTAAAGTAGTGATGATCTCTGTAAAAAAAAATACTTAAACTAGCATACTTATTTTCAGTGTGGATACTCACAAATAATACCTTAGTGAAACAATACTTTAGGGTCAAAGATTACATTTGCTCTTTCTTTTAGATATAAAATTATAGAGATCAGAAGTCACATGTTTGCATTTTGGGTTGCACATAGATCAATCCCAAGTCAGGGACAGGAACTGTGCAGCCATTGGGCTAGCATGGGCTATGGTGCTCCTTTTTCAAAAATAGTTTAAAAACTTTTTGAATATTAATGGAAACTACGATTCTTGTTTTTGGTATGAATGAATGATGACAATAAATAGTAATTTATTGACCAATCTATGTTACATATGTTATTTTTAACTATAGTTTAGTAGTTATAACTGTAGTATAGTTTTGTTGGGGACTTTGCTATGAATTTGTTGTTCCTACTTCTAGATTGATTCTGTAGATATTGATGTTCATATACTGTTGAGGAATATATAAATTAACAATGTTAAGTGGTAAACCCTGTTTAGAAAACAATAATTAGAAGTTTAGCAAATTTAAGGGGCTCTAATTTTTAGGTTTTCTCAAAAATGAAAAACCAAACAACAGACTTTAATCATGAAATCACCATTACTACTCTGATATCTATTCTGTAAAATGTTGTTGTTCTAATAATCCATGATCTACAAATATCTTGCCTGCAGTCCATATGAATCTTATCCTTTCATGTTGATCTCAATAGTTTATGCAGTTGCCCCCTTCCAGTTGACTCATTTTTATGTGATTATCAGAAAGGGCGGGAAAAATATTTGCGAGTCTCTCAAAGACTTTCTCCGTCATGAAGAAGAGTGCTACACTTATAGACAATTTGTAAAAATAATCTATCTGCAACAAGAAAAACATGTTACTCAACTAGTTTTACTACTTTATTTAACTCCTGAAAGAAAGAAAGAAATTGAGCAAATTTCATTACATACCCATCAAAACATACTTTGACCCTTGTCGAGGAACCTTCCTTGAAAATCTCTTTAACACTTCCATTGTAGTATCTCGCATCACCAGAATATGGGGCAAGACATGCATCACCAAGTAACCAAACTAGAAAAAAACAAATTGTGTTCTATTATAAATTTTCAGAGAGAATCCAAGTCCTTCTCAAATTTAATGGCTTTCAAATTCACTGGAGAATCATTCCCTTCCAATTCATACTAAAAGCTGATATTATTAATATTACTTGGGTTGAGGCGCAATTGCCACATGTCTGCCAAGCATTTAAACTAACTTCTTAAGATTGACTGCACACTCTCTACGCTCTCACTCACCAATAGCCCCTTTACAAAAATATTTGCATAGTTTGAAAACTCTTTATGGTAGTGTTAGGCAACATAATGGATTTCCTATTGGAGCCCAGCTGTGGCCTGACATGAAAGCTTTCCATTGGCTTCTACTCGCTCTATATCACTTTTCGGATAAATTGTCTTTGAGCAAACTTAAAAAGTTCTCCTTTGATTCCAAACCCCATCTGTTTTTAAGAGGATGTCATGGCTACATGAAGACAAATTGCGTTCTACTTAACCATCTTCCGAAAAATTACACCTTGTCCGAAAAGTCCTTCCACAAAACCATCCTGACAGCTAGACATAAGCTGGTTGAAATGCTTGATAACTTTTCTAAGAATACGTTTTATAAGATTCTCCAATATTTTACGTACAGCAGAGCAATTAGAGGTTCAAATCACTTGCTAATAGTTTTCGCCAGATTCATAGTTCTTTCACAATTGGTGTCATTTCCCCTTACTGTTTCGTCCATAGTATAAAGCTTGTTAAATTCATCAGATTCTTTAAAATATTCTGATGCAGGTCATCAGGTCTAAGAGTCTATTCTCCCTCGATTCATTAAGCTGATCCAGAACTGTACAATCCCAAGAGTTAATGACCTGAGCTAAATGGTGCAATCTATAAATAAGACAAAGACAACACCTACACACATCAGTGTTCGAGAATATTCAAAACAAAAGTCTGCTTTAAGACTGTATCTCATTCACTTTAAAATCTTGAATGTTAATCACATCCTCTTTAGTAAACAAGCTTGAGAAATATATGTTGAGTTCCTCTACTTTTTCCAAGTAATCTGCTGGCTTTGATTCCACCAGCTTGCTCTAAATTTGTTATTGTAGAGTTCATACTTGCTTTTGGCTTTCCTGGACACCTATTTTGCTTGAATACAGGCTTCATGCAAAAGCTATTTTTTCCTCTTAACATTTTAAAGTGCACTAGAGCTCATCTATAAAGTTTTCCTTTTATCTTTTTTCTTATAGCTCTCCTTTTAAACTTTCAATTCATATCTGATGGACTAAAAGGAATCCACTGTGCATCTACCCTGTAACTTAGCACTTTCTCATACAAAGGCTAGGGTTATTTGAATTATGGTGACATGTGGGTTTAGGTTACAGTCCTTTGTACACAAAATAAATTGTGATGCATTATCGTGCATGTTTTGAAATTTGCTGTATGCAGCTGAATCTATCTTTGGATGATGATAGTTACCTCGCATTCACAAAGCTCTGGTATCCATCAATGCAAAACTCAGCAATTTCAAGTTCATATTTAAAATACATTGCAAAAGATTTTGTGACGAAAATCACATCAGCACCACCTTCATTATTGTTCAATTCTATTTAGATTGCTTAGACAAAAATAATTTGTTTCAACATATGTTTCGCCAAACTCCATGATCAGATCTTCGTACATGGATCATGATTCTCGTTTTGAAAGTATTTTTAAATTTTCGTCAAATAATCCCACTATTTTTTACCCCCGTTTTGGATTCTATTTAGATTGCTTAGACAAAAATAATTTGTTTCAACATAAACAGTTTAAACAAAATGTGTTTGATTTAAAAAAAAAAAAATTAAATCTTATTTTCTGTTTGCAGAGTCAGTACTGCACGTTAGTTTGTTTTCTGGGCTATTAAATTGCATTCTCTTTTTCTGTTGCTACTTTCTGTGCAGTTGTTTCTAGTTCTGCTTCTTTTTGGTATGCATTTTTCAATTTCTCCTTGGGTGCTTCAGCTACATCCTTCAAGCCTTTTTTGGATTTGGTGAACTTTTATTGATCTTTTTCTTGGTGCTGTCACAGGAAACTGCATATTGTGTTTAAAGCTTATTCTAGCACTGTCCTCTCAAAGTGTTATTTATACTGTCATACGTGCAACTTATAGAAGCAAAGTTACTCTATATATATATGAAACAGGCTAGCATTTTTCTATTTAGCAAGAATATCTATTAAGGGTTCTTTTTGAAGAGTAAATCCTGAAAAAGTAGGTAACTAAAAGCCAATCTCAGGCAATTTCTGCATTTTTTTTATTGCAGTTCATAGGCTAGTCCTATTAGTTCTTTCTCAATTAACCTACTGAACTTATATCATATATAATCTTGTATTAAAATTTTACCCTTTGTTGTTAATGCTCTGTCTACACGATCAGGAGAAATGCCAAACTCATCATCATATCTGATACTATTGTTGAGATGGCATGTATTATGAATTGCATTCTCTTCTTTTTCTGAGGGAGTTGCATATCCATCCACCATTAATGGCTTTGTAGTCGAATCATCTTCTTCCTGGTGGCTTAAGTCAGTTTCATCTGAGTCAGCCTCCTCGCACATTCTTGTTCCTTATTCTTGTTCTATTAGGCCTACGCTAGCCATCATGACTTGAAACTATGCCGGACTGGAGGCTCACTACCAACCGACCATATTAGTTATGATTCTGGACCAGGTATAAAGCACAGGATGGTCCAACTTTTCTATAGAACAGGATAGTTTGCCGTACCAAAATAGAAACTAGCGCCTTTAATGGGCCCGCTAGGGTAGGACATTAGACTAGGCCCAAGGCTCGGCTTCAAGCTCCGGACACACAGTCTTTAGTGATGAAGAGGTCAGTGGAAAGACCAAACTAGACTGTATTCAAATTAACAAATTGTTTCGCCAAACTCCATGATCAGATCTTCGTACATGGATCATGATTCTCGTTTTGAAAGTATTTTTAAATTTTCGTCAAATAATCCCACTATTTTTTACCCCCGTTTTGGATTCAGCACCAAAACTTCGATGGTACACCGTATATCCCATATCCCGCCCGTCAAAAAATTCCAATCCCGCCAAACCTACAGTGCATCCTCAACTTAGTTGTTGATACAAATTTTCATACTCCAAAAATCTCATATTCTTCTTTATATTAAGATGAAATTGAAAATTTATAAGGGATCTGACCGTGAGAGTCTATTGGGGTTGAAACTTGCAGTGCAAAATAACAAATGGCAATTTTGATGTCCCAGGCAGACCGCTAATGAAGAATCTTTGGTTGAAGACCATCGACAAGTTCATCGCTGATAAATCAAAATTGATAGTCTACAACTCCTAAATGAGTACATGTGCAATCTTTTCACAAGAAACTCATTTTGCAACCAACGTAACTTTCAAAAATCAGTAACAGATCTTGATAATAGCTAATAAAAGTAATGATAACAATAATTTCCATCCTTCACTGGCAAACACGACCAAGACCTCAGGTATCACTGGGTGTTGTGTGTGCGAAGATGGCTGGCGTGCCGACTGTCCATGTTTCGCTGGAGTACAGCAGGAAGGGCAGAGCAAAATCGCGGTACACTCAGTTTGGTCTGTAGACTGATTCCTCTTCTTTGCCACATTCACGAAGTCACGAAGTCTGCCAAAGGCTGAGCTGGCTCTGGCAATTCTGTATGCGACCTCCTCGTCAATGTTGGAAGATCTTGACAGTGTGCTGCCGAGATGTACACATTTGTCTGCCACTGCGAGCTTTTGTTCGTCGACCATGATGCTTGGCTTTGTGTACGAGGTCGGAGGAGTTGGCTGATGCATAACTTCGCTTTTCTTCTTACTTATTGTAAGGCCGAAGTTATGGCAGGCTTTGGAGAACCGGTCCACGCTTTCCTGCATGCCAGACTGAGTGCCAACATTCAGTGCGCAGTTATCAGCAAAGAGAAGGTCACGGGCAGTTTTTTCCTCGACCTTGGTTTTTGCCTGCAGCCTTCGTAGGTTGAAGAGCTTACCGTCCTTCCGGTATCTTATACCGACTCCAAAGTCACCATCACGAAGGGCGTCAGTCAGCAAGGCAAAGAACATCAAACTGAAGAGAGTGGAGACCAGTACGCACCCCCGTGTGTGACAGGGAATGGCTGCGAGCTCTCTCCGTTGTCCTGCACGCTTGCATGACTGCCATCATGGAATTGCCTGACTAGAGTGATGTACTTCGCAGGGCAGCCGAACTTCCATGTTCGTCAACAGCCCTTCTCAGCAGACCGTGTCAAAAGCCTTGGTCAGATCCACAAAAGTGGTATAGAGGCTGACCTTTTGTTCCAGACACTTCTCTTGTAGTTGGCGCGCAGCAAAGATCATGTCCGTAGTCCTGCCTGAGCCCACATTGACTCTCAGGAAGCAAGTCTTGCTCCAAGATTCATACGGTTCTACAAGATCCTAGCCAAAATCTTTCCAGCGATGGGAGGCAGAGAGATGCCGTTTGCTACAATGCCATTCAGACTCCCAGAAAATTTGAGTGTTCCACGACAACGTTATTCAAAAAACGACATTGGTGAATAAATGAAATCGTTTGGTACTAGTAAAATAAAAATATCAGGAACAAAGTCTCAAATTATTAAAACAATACTTTACAAGCTTTCATGTTTGCAAAGTTGTTAATGATATCGTTAAGGTCAACAGTTCTTGCAATTTCGCTGTCGATGCTCAACATTGCGAGATCTGTCAGCCTGTCAGCAATGTTTGAGTATCTTGAGCTTGCTAAAGGAACGCTCTCCAGATGCCACTGTCACAGGCAAAGCACAAAATATTCTGAGAAATTTTCTTCATTGAGCATGCGGATCCAGTGCTTTCTCCACAACATTAGCGATATGCACAGTCTTCATATGCAAAACTTCCTCTTCAAGTGCCATCAAACTGATGTCATCCCCATAGGTTGTGCCGAATAAAAAGATCATTTATGCGATATTCAGCTACGTGAATTTTCAGCAACATAAAATAATTCGCATTTGAAAACATTTTCATTGCTGTTGGACTGGCTGTCTTCAGGTTCATTGAAAAATTGTCGCCTGCATTTTCACTTTGTCGGAAATTCGGGTGAAATGTTCATTGCAGTGGCAACAAGAATTCTTTCTGGACAGTTTGAGGCCACTACTCACGAAGCTCCTACAGGGAAAAGGTTGCAGCGATTGACAACTTTGACATTGGTGGTAGCTTTTCTTGCTTGAATAACTACAAGAACTTTAAGCCAGACTGCCGACATCACAATGCATAAAAACAAGGATACATATTTGATGGCACCTCCAACATCTGTTGTTGTCTTTCGTGTTTGTTTTAATGCAATGAGTTCCTGAAGTGCAACTTTGATACCTGGAAGATGAGCAGAAAAAGAGCGAACACTTTCAACACGATATGTCCATCTTGTTCCAGACAAACAATGCAGCGAGGAGCCAATGTTGATTTCCAAAACTTCCATCGCTGAGGGTTTCATTAGAAGAGATTGAAGACGGTTTGCATCAATTCAAAAAAGTTACAGCTTCGGTGCACGACTCTGCTGAGTCTGCTCCGCAAAGATTGAGGGAATGGCAAGCACAAGTAGAATAAATTCTCAAGGAGTTGATGGAACTGATGTGAATTTGAGCACTATTGAACTTGTCAGACATATTGGCCGCATTATCATACCCTTGCCTCCGACAATCGGCTATTGGTATATCATACATTTCGGGTGTCTCCAGAATCACCGAAGCAATTTCTACTGCAGTTTTGTTGCAGCAATCAACAAACACCAGAAATCACTCGTGCACGGAAAAGATATCGCCATCTCTTTTCATGTACCGGAGAATGAACCTTGTTTGTTCCTCGTGGCTTGAATCAGGTGTCCCATCTACCATGATTGAAAAATAGTTTGCATTTTTGCATTCTTTCAAAATGCAACTCCTTACTCTTGCAGTGGTTGGCCATCAGCATCTCGTGGGAACTGTTTTGGGAATGGAGCTGGACCAGCTCGTATTATATTTCCAAGCTGATTCTGCGTTGGAGAGCCACATAAAGTTCCAATATCGAAGGGTGAAAGGGTTATTGTATCATCTATCGCAACATGTCCTTCTGTGTCGTCTTCTGAATCTAATTTACTTCTAGAATCCAATTCTTGCATTCGAGGGTTGCGTTGACGGCTTGCGTTGGCAAGATCAGCATTTTCGTTTTGTCTACCTTTTTCGGTTCCTTTTTTAACACCAACTTGAAATAATGTGCGAGAACCATTTTCAGTTTCTTGGTCTCTTTTTTCTTTCTCGTTCCTTTTCTCTGCGCACCGGATTTGTGATTGTATGAAGACATTACAAGTGAAAACTTGCCATTGCGTTTTTCTATTTGTTTTATAATCATGAAACCAACTGACTAAAAAAGCCTAGGTTATTATTGTTTTATACAAGGCAAAGATTCCAAAAATAAGATAACAAACGTCAATGCAAATGATGTTAAACAAGAAAGGGAAAGGCTAGGCTGGGAAAAAGATGACTAACCTATATACCTAAATGTAAAGCAGCTAAACAGAAGTATGGCAATGACCTAAACGCAATGTGATGACGTAAGAGGATGTCCTTAGCTAGTAGGTGCGTGTGTACGTGCAAAGAGGAACTAACGAATGTAAGGAGAAAATGCTAAACTTAAGATGGCCTAAAGTATCTTAAAAAGGCACAGAGAATGATCCTTGGTACCGCACCTTACTTCAAAAGACAAGATTGCAATGATTCAACCAATTTTCGTTGGATCCATTTTAGACATTTCGTTGGAAATCATTCAAAGAATATATTTTAGTATAGTAGACCAACACTTTAGATATTGCTGCTCTGTTTAGGGATGTGCTGATTATACCATTCTAAGACAATTGCAAATTCTGAAAAAACGGGCAGCGTGTGTCGTTACAAACAGTCCCTTCACTTTGCTTCGCTCAAACATCACTGCAATTAATATCATAACTGCGACAGCTTTTATGTTATATAAATCCTTGTATTGGGTTGCACATTCCTACATGCATTAATTGTTTCACAAATTGTCAAATTCTGGAAATCGGACCTTGCGTTTTACCAGTACTGACCTCAAAATTCCACTGTGTAATACCTCAAATGGGCAGCGGAGCTTTTCGTACCGAGGTAGTTGGAGCCTGTTGAGCTATAAAATCAAAACTTTTTCTTCGCTAGCTTCTTTCAAAAGGAGGCTAAAAGCATTTTTGAAAAATTAAAGAGGGGGATAATTTAATTGCATGTAGACCATGTGTGTTTTGATGATTTGCTGTCATTTACTGACTTGTGATATCAAAATTCAAACCGTGTATTCATAATTGTCCTCCCATAAATTCAATCCTTTAACTGCTCTAGCAATAAGCTGGACATTCTAGAAGGCAAAACAAATAATTCAGCTTGATTGTTACTAATCACCGCGCACTCAAGGCTTTGCCAAAACGAACAAAACCTTGTCACATCCCCGTTGAAACGAGGGAGACTGATCTTACAGGCAATTTAACTCCGGCTGAAAAATTTGACGTTTGACGTTAAGGACCTCTTGATATTGGTTTTTCAGTCCGATGCCCGGTCGATTGCTTTCTCGGTCTCTTTTTCTTCCATCAAACAGTGAAACAAAATCATTTGCGCAACACAATCCTAACATTTGCTATCGGCGCTCAAACATTTTCTCGAATCGAGATAACGGCTTCTTTTTCCAGTTCCGTTAGCACTGACCGGTTTCCTCTCCGAAAAAATCTTCCAACTTACTGCTTTGAAGCCATGTCAAGATTTCACAATCTTTCGAACAAACTTATCAAATTTCTCATTTTTCGGTGCCCCTCAATCTTGGCATTAATGATCACCTCTTGTAAGCTTGGTGTTTCTTTTTCTTATCTTTGTTAGGCAATTACTAGTCATATATGGAGCCTCAGGTTATCCTGTAATAGGACACTTAGCCATGTGACATGTCAATCATAATTAATGAGCAGTATATAATCTTTGTTTTGTTAGTATTGAGTGAGTTATGTTTAGCCAAGAGTGTCTCCTTTGTGTATCTCTACTATGAGCTAGTCACTGTCACAACTGGTGTAGGACCCGTGCTTTTTCAACATGGGAACCCATG
>JAACYV020216311.1:5660-21493 GCA_009936425.2 Chrysaora fuscescens | reverse complement strand
CAAAATGGTTGCCATCGTTTCTTTTCTTAGTTAGCTATTTTGTACCTCCAAATAACTCCCAACAGAGCAAGATGACAAGAACCAAATAGCCATATTCAGAACAAGCGCAAAAAGACCTTTCCAACAATGTTATGTTAGGCCTACAGAAACAAACATGGCGGCTTGTAAGAAGTCTGGAGAACCGCTATCAAAAAGCTGAATTTTTTACATAACAGAGACGACCTTCAGTCAGAAAAGAAGGGAATTCGAAGATTTAGAAGACTGACAAGACCATGGCATCTTCAAAAATCCATTTTCTAATAGTTTTTCAACAAAATAAAATAAAAATAAAAAATCCAAATTTTTTAAGAAAATTAAACAAATCTCGACCAGACTCCTGCCTTAAGCCCTACCCTCGAATAAGCCCCCCTCCAAAATGATCAAAAATAGATAAGCCCCCAGGGGGCTAATTCGAGGATTGACGGTACCAGAAAGAGCATATTTTGATTGATACTATAAATAAACAACCTGTTGGCAAGGTAAAGGTAGGCACTTGTTTCTGTTCCGTGTTGATGGCCTAAAAGGTTGAAGAAACCGAAGAAGCGAGATGAAGCTACATATCGTTAAAGTCTCGCCTTGCTGTCGGGTCGTTTGGCTGTACTGTCTTAGAAACAAGATTCCGATTGATATAAAAGAGGTTGATCTCTTTTCAGGTAAATTTTCTGATAAAATTAAAGGCAGGAAAACACTTCAAAGATTAACTGAAATTGCTGATCCTATATAGCCTAGTTATAGGGATTAAATAGTGTTTAAAACTAATACACAAAGTGCAGGCTGTCCTTGGCTTGTAGCAACAGCTCTTGATCTTCTCCATCGTGTTTTTCAATCTTGAGGAATGTGACAAATATGTGAGAGATCAATAACACTAGTTGAGTTAAGCTTAAGAGGATTCCAATGATAAATTTTCAAACAAAGCAGAATGTTCCCATAGTATAAGTGATCAAAATCTGAATAGATATACTACAAATTAAAATGAAATTTTGTTGTCATTCCATAACAACATTTTCTCATGATGCTTATCGTATGCTGATTTTATTACCTGAATGATTGCTTCTGCAAGAGAAGTCAAGAAATTTGTACTTTCTGGAGCTTTATTGTAAAAAGGCCTGCATGGTTGCTGTGAAGAATAACATACAATCTTTCTTTTAGGCGAACATAGATCATCTGAGTTTTTGAAGCTCAATCCTCATGGAGAAGTGCCAGTTTTAGTTGATGGTAATACATCAGTATTTGAAGCATGTGCCATACTTAGGTACTTGGCTAATAAATACACAGACCAGAAAGATTTTGGCAGTACCATGGCTGATAGAATGAAGGTTACTTACATTTTCAGATGTTAATCTTTAGAACTAAGGAGGGTTTACCTACAGCAATATGAATAATTGTGTGCAAAGCCAAATATATTTAGGGAAAATTATTTGTTTAAGGGCCAGTCTATCCTGATTTATGTTATTCTGGGTTTCACTTTCACATTCCATGGGTTGAAATAAATAGTCTTTGATCTCTTTAACTAAATATGTATAAGGTGTTAAATTTTTGTAGTTTGAGGTCTCATTGAAGATCCAATGAGGATATCTGAAGTTCCAAATAACTGCTGTTTTTAATCCTGGTTTAATCTTAGTTTCTATACTTGATTCTGTTTGGTAAATAAATGCTAAACTAAGATCAAATAAACTTGCGTGGCACAGAGTGACAGTGAGAGAAATACTTGTTCTGTGCTTTTCTGTGTTCTGATGTGTTTCAAGTATCTTATTCAACTCATTTTTATACTTAAATCAAGGGAACTATTTACAATACTTTTCTACTAATAAGGAATGAATGATTGGTTACAATGATAAGAAAACTGGCTATATATGGAATGCAATGTTTTGGATAATGAATGTTGTGCTTCTTATGACATATATGGAAAATACTGATGGTGCGGAAATTATCTAAATGGGTAGCATGTGATGATCCATGTGGCTGTTCTATGCAGTGAATGTTTCCTAAAATAGCTAGCTAAGCATGAGTGTGAAATGTGCTAATATGTAATTATGCTAACCACTACAACTGAAAATTTCGTTGTTACAAATTTTCTCCCCACAGATCTTATTGACTTTTAAAGACAACGCTATAATCAATTTTCCATTTTAGGCCCTCTCTTTTATTACCTGGGCGGCTTCTGAGCTTCACAGAGTTGTTGGCTACAGGATTGTCTATCCTCAGTTCTTTGAAAAGTACCATCTTCCGAATGAGGCAAATGATGCTCTTATTGATAAAGGAATGCATGAATTGACAAAGCATCTGGAAACCCTAGAGAATCATCTACTTGTTGACTCAGAATTTCTTTGTGGCAAAGAGATGACCGTAGCTGATTTGTATGTTGCTACTGTTTTAGTGCAGCTCGATTGGACAGAATTTGATTTGAAACTATGGCCAAGGCTTTGTCATTGGTTGGAATGTATCAAGTCAAGTGAACACTGGAATACTGTGCATGAAAAACATAATGGTTTTGTCAAGGAGTTACATAAATGAGAAAAGATGACTATTGAGTTTATATTTTATTGCATTGTTAGATTTTTTGTATTATACCTTTTTGTTGAGTAGCTGGCATATTCAACTGATTGACCTTAGATATTTTAGATAATGCAAGTCAGATTCAAAATATCAAGTTTACTGCAAGAAATAGGCTCATACTCATTGAAATTATTGTGTTAGATTATGTTTTACTATCTCTATCTCAAATAGTTATGTGATGAATGAATTAGATAATCTGCAGGAATTAGATATGGGTAAATTTTGTATTTGACTGAGCTGTGATTTTGATTGCGTTTTGACATCAAACAATCAAGCTACATTGGTTTTATCACAAGGTTACACATAAATGCTGCCTGTTAATTGGCTATTTAAAATGAAAACAAACAATTTGGTGAATGAAATACACAATTAACCATGTTCATTAAATTATCAATTCACATTTTAATGTTTTTCCATGTGCCGTCCATAGGAACTTTGCATTGGTTGGTGACAATAAATTGGAATGGCATTGTTCAATCCTTCGAATCATTATAATTTATGCTGTCTACATCTAGATATTAGTTTTACCTTACTGTTGTCGATATTGTGAGAAATCAGGCAATACGCAAATGTCATAACACTTTTCTCCTGGCTAAAGTGCATTATGAGTGAAATTCATAGTTTTCGAAATTTCAAACTCGAATATCAGGTTTTTTTGTTTTGAATGAATCTTATATTTTCAATCTAATTTCAAAATTGCGTTTGTTCCGAATCTTACCGGGTCTTTTTGGAGTTATGTGAATATGAACTGCTCCCATCAAACCTTATAACTACTTTGTGCTTAACTATTTCCACACCATTTGTTGCATCTTATAAAAAGCTGCTTGATCGTCATACAAGTGTGCCCACTGTCTGCAAAATCGATGATGTAATCAAGGTAGCAAGCCAGTACGTGCACCTGTAATATCTGGATGATGTGGAAATGTGAGAAGGTGTTTATTTCTTGATTGTGTTGTCTCAACTTTCAAGCCCTCTCTGGCTGCCTAAAGCTACTGCTATCTCAAGCTCAGGCTTAGCTATACATCTCTGTTTGACTTTATTTCTTTAGCTTTAGAGGAGCCTTTGGTTTACCTATCTTGTAAGTTCCTCAATCAATTTCAAAATGAATGCTCGCGTATCAAACCTTAATATTCTATAACTTAAACAAATAATTTCGACCTAAAGTAAGTAAATATAAGATCTTCATGATGCACTTGTGTAGCATTCATCTTTCTGAATTATCACATTATGATGTGACCTAACGGTAACAGATTATTAGAGTTTGATCACAGAGGAAGTTTTGATTCACTAAACGTGATCCACATGGGTCAAACAAGCATCTATCATTAATCATGCCATCACGAAGCAAGTGAAGCTTGAAAGCTAATCAGAAGCTGTCTCGATTTGTCAACGCATTGTCACAGTAATGCATGCACAAAGCTTCATCTGTGAAGGCAATGCCTTCATGTTTGGAAATCAAACAACCATAGAACTGATGAAAATATCTTCTTTTAGTAAGCTATTTTCTGCATGAGTATTGGGTAGTGTTGGCTGCGTTTGGGAGGGGCTTAAGAAAAAAGAACAGACAAAATATATACTGTGTATGCAAAACTGAAAACAAATCACACTTGCGATAAATATATAAACAAGAACGGATCATGCCAGTTTAATGCCGTATCGTGCAGTATGTAATTGTCAACATTACAATAGCAATATAGACAAGCAATGCGAAAGTGCAATACCCTAAGTGTCTTGCAGCATGCTTTTGTCAAACACTCAGATTGGGTGATGTTTAAAAATCGGTTGGCAATCAAGGGTCACAATTATCTAGAATAATGGTTCGAAATAATAATGCACGTAGTATAATACCAACAAATGTGAATGGTTGCATGACAGCAGTGCCTCGTGCTTAAATGAATGTCAATTATAGTCTTAATGGAAGGTTGCACACCAATAATTATTTACACGCATTGATGGATGTGTAACAGTGTTATAACGGGTCAGATTCAGCTGAATGAATTTAAAAGCTTCCAAGTTTGGGAAGAGATCCTTCTTCGCTTCTCTTTCTGCTTCTCTCTTTTGAAACTGGCCTAGTCACATTGTATTCTTTTAAATAATTCTCAGACTTCTGCAGTGAAACAAAATGCTTGTAAGTTCCGCCACCATTTGTCTTCATGTGTAGATTGAGTTCAGATCGATCCAGTTTAATCGGCTTGCTTGGATAGTTGTCATCAAGATTTTCGATTCGAGCTGGTCTGGGAGATACTGAGCTACTTCTACTGTACGTGTTTCGGGTTGACAAATTCAAAGATGGCTCTGAGCTTCTGATCCGTCGATGGCCTAAGGTCTTCGCTCTATTTGGCAAAATCTCACCCATCTCGCTAGCATCACGATCAACTTGTGCTCTTTCAAAAAATCCCGTTTTGATTCCTTGTTCGTGGAAATCGCCAAAAACGATGCGCCACTGCATTATGGTATTGTCAAATTGACCTGAGCTGACTAAATTGACTTGTGACGTCAGGAATTGCACGTGGTTAACATTTGATACATGAGTTAAGTACTCTCTGTAATGATTCTGTTGAATAAAATATATTATATGATAGCTAAAAAGGAGCATTGATGCTAGCTCACCCTAGAATCGGTTGGGAGCTAAGGAATGAGATAAGCTATCAAATATTCTTAATTTGTCTTGAATCAATTCGAATGATTGAATGAAAATTGTTCTATGTTTAAGATTGTTTTCATTTTTGCAGCGTAAGGAGAGCTATGAAGGTCTACATTTCTTTACCAAATTTAAAATCTGTTTTGGTTAATATCGAATGAAGTGAAACATTATTTCAAATTTCCATCATAATCATTCGCCCTCTTGGCCTTGGGCAGATTGTGCACCAACATGTAACAACTATCTCCATAAATTTCGGTCTTTCAAAGCAGTGTTCAGCGACACCAGCGACTATTTAAAATTTCCATAATCATACAGTAAGATAATTTAAGTGTCGTTCCTTTCAGATTGATCAAACGCAACTTATAATCGGACAACTATCCAAAACACAGAAAGTGACGTCAAGAAGGGAAGGTCCTTGTGACCCTGGTGGCGAGGTCGAACAAAAATGGAGATACAAAATGGCAGATTACCTTGACGCTGCTGCATGGATACGAGAATAAACGAATGTGTCCATATTCTGTCCCAACACAAAGCAGATCACGTGTGGCCAATCGATCACAGCATGACATTAGAAGGTCTGAACCAGGTTTCCAAATACCTTTTGAGAAAGCAGAACTGTTTAGCTACTATAACATAACTGTAATCACTGAAATGATAAAAGAAACTTACCGTACAAGCCCTAATGATCAATTCGATGGTTATCTAATTGGCAAGCATAAAGGCATTGCCATTACAGATGTAGCTTTGTGCATGCATTGGGGTCGAAAAATGACAACGAATCGATTCAGCTAAGGCTTATGATTGGCTTACAAGCTTTTATTGTATCCTGAGTGAACTCTTGATTCTATGTATGCATTTCGTTTCATATTTATTTTATATCATGCGACGAACTATCAAAGAATGGATTTATCGCTATGAGTGGGTCACTACGATGTGATCTGCCTCAATTAAGCTTCGCATTTAGGACTCCTCAGACCAAGAACCAACTGACTTATCCACTACACTTCAAAGTACAATAAAAGTAGGCAGCAAGACTCTCTGAAACCCTTCTAGCTTTAAGTCTCCTCCACAGCCTAGGTGTTTACCCATATGAAAATAAGGATGTTTAGTAAGAAAAGAAAAGGTGTACGATTCAGACTGGTGCTTACCTGCAGTATTGTAGCTCATTGTAGATTTTTGCATCTGCCAATCAATGTTTGCAATTACCTTCAAGTCCGCAATCTCTGAAAGTTGCTCCATATTCCCTGTGAGTGGAACAAAAATTTAGAAAAATATATCCAAAATATCCAATATTCAAATGCTTTTATCGAGAAAACATTGTAAGATATAAAAAAATAACAGTGACATCGTTTTCAGGAGGTCCGATTTCTTCACAATATGAAATAAAGATTTTTGACTTTAGGGGCCCTTTAAAAATTTTAAGAAGCTCGTAGAGATGAAGCTAAGAGAAAGTGTATTGGTTGATCAGTTTCTTTTCTTTCCTTTGATCTGATAATGGAGTTTCTATAACCTCTGATTTAATATCTGCCCTTGATGGCTCTTCTAATCTATGTTCTACTCTCATAGGCTCTATACTCTCTCTGTTTTTTCTCTAAGTTCTACTCTGTCAGGCCCAGTATGCTGCAAAACTTTAATCTCTCTCTTTCTACTTGGGTCCAGCTGATACACCTGTCTCAGTGTAGACCAATCAATCATCGAGTGAAGAGGGATTTTGCAAGACGTTCAGGGATTCTCGACTAGCTCTATGTATTAGTTATTATTCTTGTATCGCTTCCTGTACTAATTTTAAATTATACTGTTCTTTTGTAAGCTTCCTAGACTAGATAAGCTTTGCCTTTTTAACGCCTGCATCACAGTATTCAAATATTACTGTACAATTATAATAATTATGATGATGACTTCGATAAAGATATATTTGTTTAATACTTACACACATTCTGTTCAAAATTATCAGTCATTGTACGAAAGTACATGCCTTCTTTTGACCAATCAATGGCTGTTATTTTCCCTGCATTTCCCTAAGAAAAGGACAATGTCAATAAACTAGTAACTTTGTGGTAACACAGAATGAATATCATCATGAGCGGACTATCACAATTTATTTTACTTACATCAGCTGGGATTCGAACCACACTTATTTGAATTTTTCGTTTTTTCAACGCACCATGGACTCATTCAAGACACTTATATCTACCGTATAATATAATTATGTCGAGCGCGTTTGATATGCATCTAATTATAAATAAATGTAATGATTATACTAATTCTTTTTATCGATGAACGGTGATTTAACTAAATGGAAACGACACAGGAACTTAAGCAAACATGCTGGGCAGCACATCGATCGCGTTTAAAATACATATAATAGTTATAACTTGGTTACAATCCACCCCTTGCATTGAAGGCCAAAAACGACACATCTACTAGTATAATTATAATTATCAACATATAATTATTCACACATCACATCACGTATTATTTAAATCTTTGTTTTGTTGATTAATCACACTTTATTTCTATTTTAAATATGATAGTTTAATGCATGGAAGTTCTAATTATGTACCACTCTCAATTGTTTTTCTCTTTCGAAATTCCAGCCAAACGGTATCTAAAGTCTTTAAATGCAGATTTAGAAAATATGTTTTACCTATTTAGAACATGCAGACCTTCTTATTCCTAACGTATATATAAAGAACCTTTTTTCAGATCCATGCTACTGCAAAGAAGAAAATCTAACGTTTGATTATACCTGCACGGTTGCGACCCATCGGTAACTATGGCCTTCGTCATAAACTGAAAATAGATGGATTTCTCCCAAAGCTGTTCCAACTGCAACATCAGCACCATCTATAATAAAGCATTTCAGTTAGTAGATTTAAATGTTGTTCCAATCAAAGAAGAAAAAAGGGCGGTTTTAAGATGTTTTACAGGGTGCGTTTTAAGGTTGAAGAAAAGAAGCAAGTCCAAGATAAGATTAGATGGTGTATATATATATTAAGAAAACAACAACAGGGACAAAAAAAAATGGTCAAGATGTCTTTTGACTTCTTCTTGTGACTGATAACAATGGAAACTAATCTTTGCTTTTCGACACCAAAGAACGGAAACGGTTACTAGTTCTTGAGTTTTCGACGATACTACAATAAGAATTGACCTTTGGACTGATCAATAACGACTAACATATTGACTAAACAGCATAGACAAACGTATCAACCGGACTGCAACGTCTAATGTATCAACCGGACTGCAACGAATAATTTATAAACTGAACAGCAACGTCTAATGTATCAACCGGACTGCAACGAATAATTTATCAACTGAACAGCAACGACTAATGTATCAACCGGACTGCAACGACTAATGAATCAACCGGACTGCAACGAATAATTTATCAACTGAAAAACAACAACTAATTTATCAACTGAACAGCAACGATTGACGGATTTGATAAAATAAGGTAAGTTATAGTTTTAGGGTCAGCCCATTTGATGTTGAAGACAGGAATCGATGGCAACTACGTCACTTTGTATTGGAAAACAGGCTTAACCCTTACGTAATCTAAATAAAAATTATCTTCAATAATTGAGCAAATTAAGACTTGTATTACCTGAAGAATAGGAAATGCAAGATATATTTGTCATTCCACTTTGAAAAGATGCAATGTGTTGGCCATCTTTACTAGCTAAAATGGACCATCTGAAATAAACACGTCAAATCAAACTTCATGTCAGTTGAATTTTTTGTTTATGTTAGCCTTTTTATTGATTAAAGCCCCTAAGCCAGAAATAGGATTTGCAGGGGGACTAAGTCAAGAATGCCCCTTGAAATATAGCAGCATTGCAGTCGCAATGTTCATAGCAGTGACGATATCAAAAAAATTCCAAGACCAAAGCTAGTAGAAATTTGTAGTTTGGAATGATTTTTTGTTGTCAAAGGTAACTTCTCAGGAAGATTTTGCACTTATAGGATGTTTAATCACGATAAAGCTTTGTCATGATTAAGTTGAAATGTTATTAAAAAGCAGAATGGGACACATATCATAACACTCGTGCGCTTGTCGCACGGACAAATGTGGAAAACATTTTAAGAAGGGGTTAGCGGTGTCCGCAGCATTCAACTTTCTCTCAACAGAGTGTGATATCTTAATTTGTTTGAAATCTCCAGTTTGAACTTTCAATTAAGATTTAAGCGTAATGAACGAGATCAATCAGCTGTGAGCAGATAATAGATATAATGTCATATCGTTGTTTAATGGTACCTGGCTCTGGTTCAGAAGGACGTGGCTAAGACTTTCTATCAAGCCGTAAGTGGTTCTCGAGACAGTGGGGTACACCCTCCCATACCCTTAAGGATAACAGCAAGTTATAAAATTCAAATGACTGGCTCTGGTTCGGAAAGATATATCGTTAATTTTCCAGTCATGAGGGTATCAAGTTATGCGAAAGACTATAAAAATGGTGTTTGGCAGTCACCGCCCCTCTGTTTAGCACACAGTTAAGAAATTAGAATGAGCAGTAAGTAGCTCTCGTTCCAGTGAATTGCACCCACCCTTACCCATAATAATAACAGCAGAAGACCTTGGGTTTTCCAAGACAGCCATCGATCAGCTTACTTACTCGACAAACAACGTGTTGTAGTATTTAAGAAATCCATAAACGCAACATACTTTCCCGAAGATGTGCCGACAGCAAAAACATTACCATAAGGATAGAATCCTAGTGCAGTTGTAGGTTGCTGGAAAAAAATAAAGAACTTTAGATCATTTAATGTGGGAGTCGTAGGGAGAGTCCACAAACCGTACAACCGGCAAAATATTTTGCGAAAACCGTAAAACCGCCAAAATTTCCTAGCAAAACTGAAAAACCGCCTTTTAATTCAACTAAAACCGCAATCAAAAGAAATTAATTATAAGTTATGTATTTCCTTAATAGAAAAAAAGAAAAAATAATATTTCTCATCAAATTTTCCTATATAAAGTATTATAAATCTTTCTAGGACTTTCAAAAATACTTCAAATTTGCATTTTGATAAAAATTTTCATGTAATCTGAAGCATGAAAGTTAGTTTTGATGTAGTTAAGTCCATTATTTTTATAAAAAGCATCAACTTCTTTAACTTCTTCGTAATTATCCCGCTAGCAATTTCATTAACCATCAACTTTTTGAAGTTACCTTCCACAAGTTTTCTTTAATAAAGTATTATAAATCTTTCTATGATATTCAAAAACACTTCAATTTTGCATTTTAAGCCTGAAAGTTAGCTACTTCTGATGTGGTTTCGGAAATTATTTGGCCAAAAGAATCCATTTCTTTCCCTTCTTGCTTATTATTCATTAACTATCATCTTTCCGAAGTTACCTTCAAATTGTTCTCCCAAATTATGGAATGAGTATCTGCCGATCGATATATGACGTAGCCATCCAGTCCTGCTGTGACAACTTGATTTTCACAAGGATTTGAAGCCATTGCTGTTGTTTCAATTGCATGTCCCTATGGAAATGGATTTTTTTGGTAAATATTGTGTAGAATGCTGATTGGAAGAAGAAAAAGCTTAAGTAACACAAGTATCTTACATTATTCTGGAAATACAGACATCACACGCAGAGGAAATTGGATAAAGTGACGTCATCAGGGAAATCAGACTTATGGACGTGCCTTAATACATAAGATGTTTTGAGACAATAAATTTATAATGATTACCTGAAAAAGAAAACATCATTTGCACCATAAAAACGCTAATCTAACTACTTCTAATTTCGTTTTATATCCAAAGCACTTTTTCACCTTAGTTTCAAAGCTTTAACAGAGCGTTTTAACATCGGTGGTTGTGAGTAAAACACTATTATTAAATTAAGAGAGGCTATGAAATTGTCAAAATGTGACCTTTTTTGAAAATAGGTGGTTTGTAAGTCTGTATTGGTGACCGAGTATGAATCTTGCGGTGGCTACTCTTGTTGTGACGTAACAAGTCGAAAGCTGTAATAGGTTCTTGCTTTGTTATTTCTAGTTATGATACAACTTGTATCATACAAGCAGCGAGTCAATTTGAAAAAGATATTGCAGAATGCAGTACAACATTCTTCTATTGGTAAAATGTTTATTTCACCTTGATTAGTGGATGAAACTCTGTTTTGAATGTTCCTTTGAGAATACGATTTTTTGCTGTGCCCAGAAAAATTTCAATGTTACCAACGCTGTAATCATGATGTTGGGGAGAAACTGCAACTGATGTAACATCACCATGATCACCATACACCTAAAGCATGAGAACAACAGAATTGAT
Organism: Chrysaora fuscescens; assembly: GCA_009936425.2. Taxonomy (NCBI): domain Eukaryota; kingdom Metazoa; phylum Cnidaria; class Scyphozoa; order Semaeostomeae; family Pelagiidae; genus Chrysaora; species Chrysaora fuscescens. Next base: position 9,972 of record JAACYV020216311.1, on the reverse strand, counting down.
TAACTATAGATTTATTATACTGTTGGAACAAGGATTTTGATGCACCTTTAAAATAGGGGCTCGCAGCTTTTTGCTCCCTCACCCAAGGTGATATAGCTACGTGGAGCTGAAAACAAAGTCTAATGGAAAATAGATTTTGCTTCTAAAAATTGACAGCACAACTGAAGACCTACAGTAAGAAAGACAGAAAACATGAAGAACTAATTTTGGTTCTTGCGATACCAGGTTAATTTGCAACAGGTTCGAAGAACCTATCAGAAATTGATATGTTCGCAGGATATCAGTTTGCTTCCTTATCGTTAACGTTGTTCATGTGGTTGTTCACGTGGTCGTTCACGTGGTTGTTCACGTGGCTTCACAATATTTCACATTGTGTGGAGGAGGCTATTGTTTTGTGGCGTAGCGAGGTAATCAACCGCTGCTACTGGAATAGAACCGCTTCATAATCATGCGTTAACTTGAGCTTAAATTTAAACCGATTTTCGAAACCACCTTCAGAGCGAAATGATCTGATAAGAAAAAGAAACACTACAAGACAATTCATGCGAGTCTGAGTGAGAAAGCGCATATCCGTTTTGAAAAGAAATCAAGTATGTAGGTAATCTGGTATCGCACCAACGAAGTCTTCTTGTTTTCACTTTTATGATCATATAGTCAAAATAGAATAGTCAAAAGTGCATTTAATCCATTTAAATGACAAACGATGCATTTACATGCTTCTACAGTGGTTTATACTGATGGTAAATTATTATGAAAAAAAAAGATTCGATAACTCATTACTTCAATTGTGGCGGTTGGATCCTTTGATTCTTCCCTTGTTTCCCAGAGAGACAAAGTTTTGTCTTCAGAGCCATAAGAGAGCAATATGTCGTGTGACAGAACATAGAGCGACTGAATTCCTCCCTGTAAAGAAACGCTAGTGTTAAACCGTGCAATTGTCTACGCAACTTGTCCAACAATCACATTGTAAAGCAAGTTGCAAAGCCGTTGCAAAAACTTGGCTTGGAATCTTTTCGTTTTGAAGTTATTGCACTTAGATAAAAGACAGTGTTTCAGAAGTAGATTCTTCTTTTTAAGATGCAATTGTGAATATGATGCACGCTGCGGACAATAATTTGAATTGCTATTTAAATAAATCATTGCAATTGCTATATATTGAGAGTTTATCGTTTGTCCGAGATAAACGTTTATGCTGTCCAATGAGACCTTTGCCTTAATGAAAGATGTAATGCATTCACACTGCGCTAACAGGAACCTAAGTAGTTGAAGTAGTTTGTTGTTGTAATTGTTGTTTTGAAATAGGATGATGCTCCTCAAGCAGGTAAACAAGATCTCCCTGAATGCAACAACTTAGAGGAAGTCAGAAAGCTAGCAGAAAATAGATTATTGTGAAGGAACAAATGCGAACCAAGTAACTACAGAAATGGCTTTTGAAAAACCAACCAACGATAATGATGATCAAGATGCTCATTATCTGTCCAGAAATCTCTATAAATGAACTGAAATGAAATTAATGAAATGGGTCATCTAAATCTTAGTTACCTTGTGAGCATTCTTGATAACTCTTTTGGTTTTTCTGCTTCCTAAAAAGATAACGTAGCACAATAATGGTTTTGGCATACGTGAATTAGCAACGAATCTACACAGGGTTGGTAAGGTACGGCAAAAGGTGTTTGGAGGCTTCGTAGATAATCAAAATACTTCCAAATCGTAGAAAAACAACATGTTTCTAAAATGGCAGATAAACGACATATTTCAAAAATGGTAGATAAACGACATGCTTCTAGTTTGTTATATAAACGACATAATTCTAGAATGGTAGATGAACTACATATTTCTAAATGGTAGATAAACTACATATTTCTAAATGGTAGATAAACTACATATTTCTAAAGTGGTAGATAAACGACATACTATTAAAATGGTAGATAAACTACATATTTCTAAAGTGGTAGATAAACGACATACTAATAAAATGGTAGATAAAAGACATACTTCTAAAATCGTAGATAAACAACATACTTACCCTCTCCCCAGAATTGCAGGTTTCCATTGCTGTCTCCAGTTACAGCATCACCGTTGGAAAGATAAACCAGACAATTTATGTCTTTTGGGATTTCGCATCCCTAGGGAAAAATAACTGGAAATTTCAATTGCACTCCATTGTCGTTGCTTGATAGGAAAGTGGGAAGTATCTTAAGTGTGAACTAGTAAAGATTCGAATTTTTTGTTAAAATGCTAATATTTTCTAAGTTGCCATAGCTTGACGATATTTTTGGGGGTGTGAAACATATGTAGTGTTTTAATTATGGAAAAAAATTTAAGCCTCAATTCATTCTGGATCTTAAAAACGGCTAACACTGTATTTATGTGGTTTTTAAAATGAAAAACTATTTGTTTACAATATGACTGCAATATTCCAATTTCAATAACGGATGAACATTTTTATTTCAACACTTATCTTGCGTGCAGTCTTTATAACCTTTTGCACTTTTGTGAATAGTGTTCACCCGTCTCGCTTCTAATCAATGGTGTACACCATAACTAATCAGGTGATTAATCATGGGTCCCGTCCATGAGGGATGCACACCTTTTGAACTTCATATTCCGATGGTATGCCATCGTTTTTGTGAAACTATGGATCTCGACTTTATAAAAATTTAATGTAAGCAATGTTTAAGAGACGCGTTGTACCACCACGACTTTCAAACGAGTTCAAAAAGATCTACGGCCAAGCGCGGATAAGCTTTCAAAAAAGGGCCCGGGGATCTCAAGGCCCCCCTTTTCACCAAGGTCAATCATGCTCCTTCATTTCAGGGGTCACATTTCTATTATAAGAGGTGGGTGCATCAAATCTGGTAAAGTCAAGTTTATTGATAAGAGAACACATCATTTACTTGATCTAAACTTTAGCAGAAAATACATACTTCGATATGGTACATATGTAGTAGTTAGCATATATTCTTATATTTCTTCATAAACATATTTAGGCACTCCATTCTTAGCTAGCCATTTTAGGTAATATCCGTAGCATTCACTAGCATAGGCATCCCCGCATTACATCATTGGAAGGATTTGGAAATGGCGGAGTTTTGAAAACCTCAACAGTCTCACCAGTATTGAAAAACAATTTATTAGCTTTAGTAATTCATATCTGTTTCTTTATTATTGGGGCACCCCTTTGGAGGGGCTACCGGGCGCCCGATGGGCTAACCCGCGCCTGTCTACGACCCAGAAGAGAACAGCGTTGCATACGGGATGTTTAAGCGTCACAGGGAGTCCATGATACCAGTTTCGATTGGATGCCCCGCAATACAACGCAGGGTTTAAAGGTAACCTGGAGCGAAAATTATCATTGACGCCAATATAAAAGACTTTTGAATGATAACAAGTTCTGTTTAAGTTGTTTTTATATCGCATTTCGTGGTAAAGTTATCCACTGATTTTATGCATCAGCTGATGAAGTCATTTTGTTTGAAAATTACTAGGATAATAAATGGGAATATAGCTTAATTCAGCTTTGAAAGGTTACAGTTGCAAAAAACTCTGCAGGCTAGCAACAATGATGAAAGATAAATGGTTCAACGAGTTAACATGATGTTCAAAAAGGCATGGTAATTGAATGGAATCTATGAATAGATTTGCCTGACAAAACTCAGTCAAACTGGCATGTTTTCTTGATAAGAATGTAATTGGCAAATTGTATAGAATAATGGATTACGCGAAAATGGAATAAGGCATTAAAAAAATGTTAGCATAAGTTTTTGTCATTCAACAGAGCTATTTATTTCCATCAATCCAGGCCATCCGAACTCTAATAAACAACAACAAGTAACTTACGAAGATGTGTCCTTTGTATTTTTCCAATAGATTTCCTCTCCATGTCCAATAGAACACGTGGTCTTTGCCAGCTGAAAGCAAGCTTTTGTTGGAGTGTGGATGAAACTTCAACGAAAACTCTTTCTCTTCATGACTCTGTTGCAAAATGATTTGAATAAAGAGAGATTTATTTAGATTTAAGATCTAAGGATATTGCACTGAAAAGCATGTAAGAGATGAATAAATATTTGTTTTTGCAATGATTCAGTGCTTCTTTTTATTGAAGTTCTCAAGACTACAACAAGAAGACAAGAAGAATGGCTCCATAATAGGCTGCAGTGCTTCTTTTTATTGAAATTCTCAAGACGACAACAAGAAGACAAGAAGAATGGCTCCATAATAGGCTGCAGTGCCTTTTTTTATTGAAGTTCTCAAGACGACAACAAGAAGACAAGAAGAATGGCTCCATAATAGGCTGCAGTGCTTCTTTTTA
>JAACYV020216200.1:0-13948 GCA_009936425.2 Chrysaora fuscescens | reverse complement strand
GGTGGTGCGAGTGGGGGGTGGGGGGTGGTTGCGGGTGGGGGGGTGGGGGGGGGGGGGCGCGCTCCTGGAAGGCGAGGGGGGGTGCTCATTAGAGGAAACAAGGTATCCTTGTAATTACTGTATAGTGTTATATAACAAGTTAATCCCTTCAAAGAAAAGGCTAATGTTACTTAATTGTGTTTTAGTACAATAACACAGAACCCTGTTATAACACTATAGGTGGTTCCACTTTAATTTTTGTGTTTATGGTTTAAATGATAGTGTTATTGGCATGGTTGTTTGTCGAGGGGTTGTCTATATGTAACTGGATGCTTTGGTCCAGTCAATTCTGCTGTGACAGGCAGGGCTGGAGTTACAGTTAGTACGCAGCATCCAGTAAAAGAGGGCTCAATTATTTTTGTTATGTTGGTTTAGAGCAAACAGGAATAGCAAGTAAACTTATTTCTTAATTTTCTGTCATTGTTTTCATTTTATTGTATAAATAATATGATGTATTCAAAACTCTTTTGTAATTAATCATTTATATATTTCCAACAGACTGCTAATGGTCAAGTTGAAGCCAAGGTATCATGTTTCTACAGAAGACGTGACCTATCAAATGCTCTTGTAACCCAAGCAGACAAACATGCAAGTGAGTACATACCTTGAATGTTGAAATTCATACATATGCCTAATATTTTCTTACACATATATAGTTTTGACAGGCTCAGAGGCGGCTTCAATTTTTTAAATTGTTTTCACTCAAAACCTGAAAGTATAAGTGCACTTAAAATTCATGTAAACCTGTAAAGCTGAATGCAACTGTGAACAATGGAATTTCCTAAAATCTCCCAAAAGAGGAGTAATTGCTTCTTAAACCATTGATATGATAGATTTTGTGCACTTTTCGTCATCTTGGACTGCGCCTAACATAAGAGCACATGTTTTTTGTTTGATCATAATTACATTGCTTTTCCCCCTTCCAATTCCTCTAATTCAACATGTCCAAAGCCACCTCCAATCCCTTCAGAATCAACATGTATTCTAACATGGGACCTAATGAATCTGATTTTGGACTAAGTTAAATATTTCTTCAAGCTCTATGTACATGACCTGTATTCTCTTGGTCTGTTGAATAATTCCTAGACCCAGAATGAATGTATTTTTGCCTTTGCTCTAAAATTTCCGTCTATAAGTACGGTTTGCTGTTTGCTGTTTGCTGTTTGCTGTTTTGACTTCTTTGTGTTCCTTGTAACTAGAGTAAAGCTATTTTAAATGACAGTTACTGCAGAAGAAGATGGAGAAATCTACATAGGAGAGGATCAGACAGATGAGAAACTTCATCAGTTGAAGCACAAAGAAGTTTTCCTGTCTAGACAGCTAGAAATAATCAACGCAAATACAATAAGGTGTTGTTGCTTAGACCTTTTTATGCCACTAACATATCTGGCACTTAGCAGTTTCTTGCTAGAGACATATCTTTTGACATAACAACAGATTGCCTTCTCTAAAGCCTTATCCAAAGGCTCTCAACTTTCCACTCCTTGCTCAACAATGCTCAACATATATAGTGAGTAAACGTCAAGAGCAATTGAACACCTTATTGTTTGAAGTCAAGCATGGTAGAGTGAAGTGAAGGGAATTGTTGTCATGGTCAAAATTGATGAGTGGGCCCTCTCCACAATGCTATTATTTCTGGCTTCAAATTCTGATTTTCTTGATATTCGTTTTTCGAGCAGATTAGTTAAGTCAAGCATGGTGAAAAGTCAAGAGAATTTGAATAACGCTTAGGGAAAATAGCTTTGAAACTTAGAATCTGTAGTATTTTTGATGTTCATTGTACATTTGTTGTGCAACGTTGCCATCAGATCACTGACCACTAAAACCTTTCATTTTTGATGTGGGGTGGTAGTATGGACTTGCTTGTTATAATAACTCATTGTAACAAGTTTAAGATTTAAAGATGATGAAATTGATAGCCATGAACATTTTCAAATTATGATGACATGCGTAAATTATAAAATGCACTAAATATCGTTGCCATAAGGCCAATTCGAAAAGTGAAGATTCACAAATACGAAAAAGTCCGCGAGGACCGCGGTTTTCACCTTACCGTCTTTTCTGCATAAATAATGTCCTGCTCTATGGCAAGATAACGATATTTATTTGATTGTGGTGAGTTATATATGTTGTGACTTCTTTTGCAGAGGAAAATGCTCTGTGACTCTTTACAGTGAGATTGAAAAACTCTATGACTATCTTGAAAAAGAGGTATATACAAATGCTGTTATCTCAAATCACATCTTATTTCTAATATCATTTACCCACCTTTCATAATCAACAAAATTGTATCAAGGTTTTTCTATGATTTGCTTTTGTTGTTGGGATGAGCTTACAATAATGAAACTGACAAAACCATCAAGAACAGCTTATTTTCCATATCTTTTGGCTGCTAAAAGTGCTGGTAACTGCCATATAGTGAAACCATGAAGACTTTTTGTTCATCTAGTAACTTGGTTGCCTACTCATCTCCCTCTGAATTAAATATTCAATTTTCATCATCAGTCATCTCGTTTTCAACGTAACTTGCATATGTTTTTCAATTGAACAAGAATTCAATTGGCCGAAAAGACCAGTTCTTTCCAAGAGTTTTCGTTTTGCTTCTGGATTCGGTGCTGGCGTTAAATAATTTTTTTAGGAAGTCTGAAAAACAGGAAAAGCCTTTCTCTTGCAGGATTGGTTCTATTACTTATTGGTTTATGACCCTCAACAAAAAACATTACTTGCTGACAGGGGGGAAATTGGCGTAGGTGAAGAGTATCAGCCAATAATCTCAGACGAAGCAGGTTGTTATTCATTTTGCAAGATGTCAATCATTTTAATTTTCATTGCAAATATTCTTTGTTGACTTTTGCATGCAAGATATCAAATGAATGATGTATGTGCTGTGCGCCTGCGTGTTTGTGTAGGAGTAATCGAGTAAATTATTTATAATTACGGAAAAGCTCTACTTTGCATGTATTCAGGGATATCTTGTTGATTTGGAGCATTTTTGAGCATTATATGAGTAGGTTTCGTAGTAGAAAATGTTTTCAATGAGAGACCGTGTAATGGATTACACTAGGGCTTAATAACGAAAACATCTTATACTAGGTATTTTGCATATTATGTATTTGAATTGATTTAAATGGTTTTTAAAATGTTTCTGAAGATCTTCGAGTATAAAAATTATACCTTTTTCCTTTGTTGATCAACAGTGGAATTTGATGAAAAAAATGACAGACCCTGTCTTGAGACATTGATGTGGAATCCACAAAATTCATTATCTGATAAGCAGTGTGATCAGTTTTTGATTCTTGCACGGTAAGTTTTTCTATTGTTTTAGTTAAACGAGTATTTTCAAATGACTTCCGAGCTTTTTTTATCTTTTTGGTCGCAGAGTCAGTCTCATGGTGCGTTATTAGATCTAGTTTGAATCATGAAACTATATTTTGGCAAATATTCATTTGTTCTTGTAATTTCGATTGAAGATTTCTTTAGATTTGGCTTTTTCACTCAAAAATATTTGTAAATATTTAAAAATGTTTTTTTCTTTTCGACTATTTATGCAATTTGCCTAGCACAATTGTAACACCTTTCTTTGTAGTTCAATTGGAACATTTGCAAGAGCTCTGGATTGTGGTAGCGCTGTGAAGGAGCCTAGTCTGCATCTCAGCGCCGCAGCTGCTTCTAGAGACATCACTCTGGTAATTTCTTGGAACTTTCACATTTTAGATCATGCTGATCATGCAATGTGTTTTTTATCGATTTAAACCTCAGTGATTTCATTTCTTTGAAAAAGGCTTAAACTATATGATTTTACTATGAATCACGATCTCCGACGTAGATTTTTGCTTCATAGTATAGAGAAATTCAAGAATATAGCACTCTTCCTTTCTGAAACATTTCAATATGTTTCTGATTATTATCTTTAATGTAATATGCTTATCATTCTAATTAATATTGTTCAGCTATTTTTGTGGATGAGGTTTGCGGAAGAAATACGGAATTGCAACGACCGTTTCATTTTTAATTTGTTTTTGTTAAAAGTATCTGCATTTCGTGACCGTCTAGCTAGGCCAATAAAAACCCAGATAGCATCAAACTATAGACTGATAACTCTGCAAAATAATCTGATAATCAACAGAAAAAAAGACAAAGATTATAATAGAAACCTGCTCTGAGAGTCTACGAACAAATCTAAATTCAAATTAATCTGCTGTCCTTTTATATTGATAACTGCTTTTGCACATCGTGTTGTTTATAATACTTCAATTGCTATTCTATGTATCTATAAATTTTTTGTATCCCTTCTGCCCCATGGAACAACCTCTTTGAAACTCCCCTTCCCAATACTTGTTAGGTGTTAGCATATTGCAAATTGCCTTGTACTTGTAGGTAATACTTAACTACAAATACAAGTGAATTCTTCTGTTCTCATGGTTGTTTTTATCCCCTTTTCTAGTTCCATGCCCTGGATACTTTGCATCAAAATGATTATGACATTACCAAGGCCCTTTCTTGTATGATTCCAGAAGAAGGTCCCGTCCTTTGCCGTGATGAAATGGAAGAATGGTCTCCAGGTGGGCTATGCGCTATGAAATATTTATATAGAAAACAATGGATTTGATATGAGCAAGGACCCTTAAATATCATTATTTCGGCTTCATTAAGTGACATTTTAAGTGACAACGCGTTTGTTGTCTGCCGATTTTTGCAACTATTTATGAGGTTTGTAAGAGTTTAAGAAAATGTGTGCCAATTTTTGGATGTATTATTTTTTCCTGAAGGTGAAGCAAGTTTGTTTGAAGATGCAATGAAAAAATTTGGCAAAGAGTTCACAGATATTCAACAAGAATTTGTAAATATTTCTCTGAAACTTCAATCCGGCATTTAAGCTTAGTAGTGTATTAATGTTACTAGTCAGTTACTTTATTTGTTCTTATTTAGTCACGACGTTTATGTATCAGTGGCAAATGAGCAGGCCTTATAAATCTGGTAGCCTAAGTGAGGTTTTATTCAACATGTTTTTAGTTTTATGATATAAAACTGGCTTGTATTTTAGTTCATAAAAAAACATCTAGGAAAGCCAAGCTCAGTACTTTTCTATCTTCGTTCCTAAAAATTTTTCGATAATGCATTCATTTTCTTTTCTCTTTTCAGCTTCCATGGAAGAAAATACCAAATCTTATTGAATATTATTACATGTGGAAAACCACAGATAAATACGTTCAGCAGGTACAAATTCATATATTTTTTCTGTTACGCACGACATGGAGATATGTCCGAAAATATGATTTCTATAGTGGAATGTGTTGTATAATTTAGCTTAGCTACGTTGAGCCACGGGAATATAAGTTAACTGACTGTTTTGAATTTCTAATAATCTCGAAGCTGAAATTATAGCTAGCGATAATGTCAATGTGTCATATTGAATGTTTGGGAAGGCAATTGTCATTCCCTTCTTGAATGGTTAGAAGGTATATTTTCGGTGGACGGGTTCGATTTCTTAACGAGATAACCATTCACAATTCTTAGTCGGCAAGCAAGTCATAATGGGGCTATTCATTGGATTGCGAGACATTGATATCATTCTCCAGATAAGTCTCATTTATTAAACTAGATTTTTTTATTCTCTTGTTTACGTAGAAACGTATGAAAGCAGCCGAAGGTGACAGCAAAGTAACGCAGATTTTCATTCCTAGCAGGTAAGCTACAATTAATAAGGATTGGAAAAGTTGGCGCCCTTTTATAAGTGATATTATTGTGATTACTTGTTAAAACACTGATTTTTTAGCACTAATCATTTTTAGCAATGATTCATCATTTTTAGATATGAATCATTTTTAGCAATGATTGTCATTCGCTGGTCTTAAATCAAACCTGATCTTTTTTCAGTAATACCGCTGTTAACCTCACTCTAGCTGTCCAGGCTTCAAGTCAATACCAAGTGACAGTTAGTGGCAGTCTTGTGTCGCCAAACTATATTTGTGAGAGTTGCTTCGGTGAGAACAAGGTTTTTACCTTAACCTTCTCTTTTTGAGCCTTTGAATGTTCCCTTCATTGTCTTGTTAATTGATTTAAAATTCAATACAGGCTGATTGACCTGATTTTATCGTTTTGAAGAATTTGCCAGAATATATTGTGGTTTTGTTTTTTAATTTTTCGTTTTTTCAACAGAGAAAGAGTCTTCGCTCTGGTATCCTTGGGGACCTTCAACTTCGCAATGTAAATTATTTTTATGTAAAGACTGTTGGTTGTACTGGAAAAAGTTTGGAGGGCTGAAGAAGACGGCAAAGTCAACCAACCAATCGTCAGTTGCTGAAACAGTATACAAATGTAGAATTTGTAGTAAAAAGTTCAACAGAGCGGAGAGACTATCAAATCACATGGTTGCACACAAAGGCCTCAAATGCACTGTTCCAGGCTGTGATAAGGTATTCCTTTCCTTAATGGTATCTGCAGTCTTTAGTAATAGCTGTACATTCGAAAGTTGCTCTGAAAAAAAAAAGGTTCTGATTAAAATTGAATATCAATAATAAAAAATGCTACTAAACAACGTTAATCAGACAAAGAGATAAAGTAGAAAGCGTGGAGATAATTTTTGCTTTTAGAAATCTATAACTGAAATTTGTCACTCCTGTAATATATTTGACCGCATTGTCGAAATAATTCTTTCTATTTTCACACAATCGTTGCTTAAAGTTATTTTTTCCAGAGTTTCAGTTTGAAGGCTCATTTAAGTCGTCACATAGCAATGCAGCACAGTACTTTCCCGGAGGCGAAGAAACTCAAAGTTAAAACACCATTCTACATGTACAGCTCCCCGGCGACTCGAGTTACACGTTATCTTTGCAACAACATTTCTAGATGGCAACATTTTGCAAGGATTCCTTCAGATGCTTTGAATTATGTGGAGATAAAAGCTGAATGTAAATTGTTTCTCTTTATGTTTTTACATTGCGAATGTCAACCTCTTCTAAAATTGTTTAATTATAAATTGGGCCAAACATTTCTTGGGCCAGAAGACTTTACATTAATTTATTTCGACAAATTGCACAGTGGTTGAGCGTGATCTCGGCAGTTGAGCATGTGATTACTATTTTCCTATTTTTGTTCTTGCGAGGTCGTGAACGTTTTTGATATGTCGCCATTGTCTTAATTCCGGTCAATCATTTTTCCTTATTCGTTATTTTTTAAAAGTTCCTTTCACCAAAGAAGCATTTAGGAAGTGTTACCACTAGAGTAAAGTAAAATTGATTTGCTCAAACTTATCGGGCCTGATTCAACCGTTTTGATTTTAGTATGAAATTTAATTTGTTGGTTTTTATCATGAATTTTATTAATTTTTGCAGGTATAAATTCGCTGACGTCAGATGTTGCTAAGAAATTGCTCAACAGCAAGAAATTACTAAAGCGAAAACCTTTAGATGAAGTTGTTCAAGTTATGAAGAAAATCCAAAAAGCAACAGGCATAAATGTGCAGAAGCCGCACATAATATCAAACCTTCAGCAGTCGAAGGACGCAACTAGTAGCCAAACAAACATGCGAAAAATGATTTCTCCGTCCAAGTCATCTTTTGCGGCCTATTCTTCAGGGCAAGCCTCATCATCCAGTCTAAAAACTGGTACTCCAAGAAGTCCACTGGCAGGTCAACACCCCTCTACTTCCTATAAGAGACCACTGGACGTAACGCTTGACCATAATGGAATCGATGGTAAATAGTGTCGTATACTGTTTTTTCAATATTTTCACCCAAACTTGTAGTGGTTCATCAGTTACGATTCTTAAAAATACTTCAGACGTTTTCTGTTATTTAACATTAGAACAGTTTTTTACAACATGAATCATGAATTCAAATGTGTATTTTTAGAGTTGGCCCCTATGTCTAAGCGCCATAATCCAGTGACCTCACCACTTGGGAGAACTGGACTTGATTGTCATATATGTGGAAAGATTTTCCATAACCAAGGTAAGACGTGCTCTTGACTTGCACCTACATATGATTTTCATTGTGCTTATTAGATCGTATAGGGCCCTGTTCGGCGCTAGTGCTTCGTGGCTGTCGGTAAGAGCTGATTGGCAGTTGATAATATTCCCTTCGAAAAAGGATAATTTGAACCTCGCCAGATATTTTAAATTAAATTTTTCGCTAAAATTTAAAGATTAAGCCCATTTGAAATCATTGGCAAAAGAGGGCCTATTTTTATTTCAAGATCACATGGACGCGTGGCTGATGTGAGCTGGCAAAGCAACAATGTTGCACAGTGCCCTTATATGTTAGCTACAAGGTGAAGATAGTTTACTGCTTGTCCCATAATGAGATCAGTTACATTTTCCTTTTATCTGGTGAAGTCATTTACGACCTGTTCAGAGTTTGTCTCTATGGGAGTAGCTTTGACAGTTACGAAGGGTGATATTACAGAATTGAACCAGTAAGACATACCAGTAACATGTTTACAGACCTTAGTTCTTTACATTATATCTTCCTTTTTTCCTAGGCCTCAAATAGCCTTAGGTCTGTGACTTCTTAACTACCAAAGCTCCATGCGTACATACATTATCCTAAAAGATATTATCCCCTTCAACACTTCCTATTGACTAAATTTGTTTGCAGCGAGCTTGAATCATCACATCCAAATGCACGACAAAGGTGTCATAACTTCTTCACACCAAGCCGTTATCCAGTTGTCTGATCTCAACCGTAAAGATAATATACCCTCTTATTCCGATTCGAATTCTACGATGCCAGTTGTAACTGGCGTTCAGACCGCAGGACGTAGCTCCATCATTAAGGGAGACACAGTGCCGAACGGATCTCAAGGCGGACGTCAGGCTCATCATGCAAAAGGGCACCACACACAAAGAGTTGGTCGCAATTTCTCATCAATTGTGCCGCAGAAGAGGCAAGCCAAAAGTATGGGTGAATACATTGGTAAAGATGGAGATTCTCATTATGTTGATCCACCCCAGGAATTCTTTTTCAAGTCAACTAAAGAAGCAAAGTAAGAAAATCAATTTCACTAAATTTGATTAAAAGATTGCTCCTTTCCTGACTTTTTGTCTTACCATATCTCTAACAGAAACAATACAAATGGATCCCAAATATTTCAACATAGCTGTTTACAAACGGGTCTCGCTCTTGGATGCCGTACAGGGGGTCAAAGGTTGGGGTTACTCCTAATCGTGCAGGTTGCAGGACAACAACGAGCAGGTTCAACTGCCACATGGCTAACTTCTACAGGATAATAAGGTTTCAAAGTTACCCAGTCCTATTTTGATATTCTAGGAAATCAAGACGATCTCTGCCACCAAGAGTTCAGAGAAAGATTGCACGAAAGCCATTTATACAGATCAAATGCTCACAGGAGCTACGAGACTCTATTTTGTGTAAGAAAGCGCAGAAAAAGGTTGGCAACATGGAGACACCGATTGTCATAGATGACTGATCATAGAAGCGAGGTCACTCAAAGCTAGCAATAGCTGTAAATGTAGCCCAGTGCTTCACATTTGGCGTGGAACTGCTATTTTTAAGCAGAGAAGCTAAATCGCAAAGTTTCTTACCCTAGCTTGGTCTGTTCTTTTTCCTACAACCACATGTGAAATATCCAGGCATAGCTGGAAAGTACGGCAATTTTTGGCTAATACTTCTATTTCTGTCATGTCCTTCAGGTTGTTTAATGACATATTACAGTTGGGGTGGCCTATAGCAACTACTTAGATTTTGAAAGAATGGACACTTATGGACACGGTATTTAGCATAAGATTTTGTTATAGTCATTTTTTCGTTAGTTTTATTCATTTAAACTTCAAGACCCCTAGAAGGCAAGGCACACGGATCTTTATAAATATATAAATTTACGCAAATAACGATTATTTTCTTTGCTTCGTTATTTTTCTTGTGTAAATAAATTATATGCCATTAATTGTTTGTATTTTATTTCAAGCTTACATGATCAGCTCTATTAAATTGAACTCCAGTGCAATGAGAAGCCTGTAGTAGTATTTTATTAGCCCTTGATGTTTGAGTTTGATATACCAAGTGCCCGTCCAGGTCACACTGTCTACGAATATTTAGACAGGGTTTTTTAAGATATTTAAGTATTGGACACAATCGAACACAACATTCTGCTCTTTAAAGCACACTATTGTGATTTTTGAGGTCCCCCTTTGGCTGATATTTGGTAAATTAAATTGCGAGAACAAGCAAGCGTCTGTGAAAGCGTTAGTTTGATGTTGGTTTATTATCTGCATTCAAACTGCAAACAAATGCTATTTGAAAATCTTTTTTTGCATTTTTGGGTCCACTCCTTTTCACTATGGACAGGGTATATGATGTAACAATCTAACAAACATGCTAAAATATATATTTTCAACTGGATCTGATAAATGAGGCAATGCACTTCAAAAAGCCGCCGAATACCTTTCGCTAAAATCGTTTGTTGTCATGTGATTCATGATGTCATCAGGATTACCAAATTGCCAGAAAAGCAGTCATAACTTCCTTCAGACTGCTCCGATTTCATAAGGGTTAAAAAGAATTGTGCTCCCCAGATTTGCTGACTTCAGTATTCTCGACCGATGACGTCGTCAGAAATATTTTGTGTCGTTTTAATCTAAGAAAAAAAATTTAAAACCGTATTTGTGCATTAGAGCACAAGAAAATGTAATTGAAACATTATTTCACTATTGTATACACTGCACTATTGTATACACTGTCAGTTCTCTCTTCTTCCGAAGTCGTGAAGTCTTCTTCCCACTCTATGTCTTCAATCTCCTGCACATCTGCACTTGTTGCTTGTGACTCAGCGGAATATTGCGACGGTTTTTGGTGCTCAGATCGCTGTAACGTAGCACTTGATCGTTTTGGCGGTGGTCCTGCTTGATGTTCTTCATCTGCTTCGCTATCAGAATATGAATTGTTTTTCATACTTATATTATTACCAGCAACGCACTTGGGGATCGAAACATTTGACAATTGGAGATAAGCAGCGAAACCAATCGCAGCACTGCAGATTCACGTGTTTGATATCCTCTGACAACAATTTTGGGTCATGTGGAAAAGCGGCAGACGATTGGGACAAACGTTCGAAGCACACAAATTTTGACACTTATCAAATCGGTGCAGAAAGGAAGTTATGGCTGCTTTTCTGTCAATTTTGTACCCCTAATGACATCATCGATCACATGACAACGAACAATTTTAACGAAAGGTATTCGGCAGTTTTTTGAAGTCCAATACCTCATCTACTTATTGAAGAAAGGAGACAAATAAAGAGTAATAAAAGGAAACTAAAAAATTTGTGGTAAAAAGAAGCTGCCTAATTTGAAGCATACTCCACAAGTTTTTGATAATTTTTTTGGAAAGTTCAACCAAGTGATACTTCTAGCTTAGATTTTCATCCAAAAGAAGACCAAGGAATTTAGCACATGAGCTAGTTTATTTGCATCAAGCCACTTTTTGACTTGCCTTTAAGCTTTCTGTTCACTACCTTTTGCAGTGTTCTAAGATTTTCTGACTCAAAGTAGATATCAGTGTCATCCGCAAACAGATAGGAGGATAACTTCGTTGATGAGTGAGGAATTTGGCAGTGGAAAAATATTCGGATTTGAGACAATGTTTTCAATGAAACGATTCTCTTCTAGTAAGGCCATATCAAACTTTTTCCTGGTTTTTATATGCGAAGCATGAGTACATATTGCGAGGCTGGTCGTGAAACGCACATTAATATTCATATATACAGAATTTGAAAATTTAGATAACTCAAGTTTGACGTTTCGCTTACGTTTCATCAGCAATAACTTCACAATAATTTGGGGCCTACCTATAAACTGTTAAAGTTAAGCGGAATCTCGAAGGAGAAAAGCACGAATAAACACAATTCTAAGATTGCAACATAAAGTAATACGATATATTGAATAACATAACACGAGGAATAAAAAAGATTAATAAGTACTTCATGTACGATACACGAAGATGAAACGTCATTTCTAACATAAACCTACATAACAATGGGGTCACATGTGTTGTACAACTACATTGGTGACCACGACGTGACGAGCTCGCAACCTTGGCAAGAATAATGGAAACCTACAAAAACCTTGTTCTGGACATCCTGAGAGAAGTGGTTGGTCACCTGGCAGAAAGAGTGCGGTTGGCGGATGAGAGAGCAAGCAGATTCTTCGTCAATCGCACTAACATTTACCGTGCTGAAGATGGCCGCCCTATCTGTTACTGCTGCTTGAGGGTTGGTCATGTTGCGAAATATTGTTTTGACAGGAAATACTCGTGCCAGCACCCCGAGCAGCGGTCCAGCACCCTTGAAGACGGGAATGAAATGTTCAAAACGATCAACGCAAAGATTGTTGGCTTCCAAAGCGAGTTGAATGAGTTTCAATTGGAATTGGAAGACAATGGATCTAGCCCAGACTACCCGAAGCCAAAACGCCGATGCTGGACCAACAGTTCGCGATGAGGATGTGGGAACAGGACAGACAATTCAAACCTGCCGGCCACCATGCGGTGCCTGCCAGAAACCTGCTGTGGAGCCGGGGCCAGATATCTTCAGGAAGTTTCGCGGAATACAGAATTTCCAAAACCAGCTTGGGATAACCTGAAGATAGTTTTGAACTTTATGGACATTTATGTTGTTGTTTATTTGTATTTGTTTAAGGTTTTTTTGTAAATATTTTGTATTAATTTCTCTCACTCGGAGTAGGTCTACAAGCTTTTCGAAGAGCGGAGTTATGTTGTACAACTAGTTTTGCCTTTTGTGTTTTCGTGATGTTTGTAATGTGAAATTCGAGTGTTGTCATTTTTTTTTTTGTAATCAGGTATGTAGGCCGAGATGGCCCTTAACCAATCAACAATATATACTAAAAATAACAAGATTAATACAATTAAACTAACAAATTTTCTAACAACGTTACACACCAAAATTTAAAGCATATTGATAGTCATTAGTCCTGTTGTTTGTTACCATGTTATCCACCTTCCGTGCCATTGCATCATCATGCCATCTATGTGTTTCATCATGTATTCTACCCATGTGTTGTCATCAGTTCTTTTGTTTAGATTAATTATCGTGTTTGTGTTATAGGGTGTGTTTCATGTGTTTGTAAGTTCAGTCGTCAGGAAGTTGTCGTGGAGTAAAGTTGTGCCGTAAGCTAAGTTTTGAATTGAAGTTACAGTTTAGAGTTAGTAGTTGATAGTTAAGAGTTAATTGTTATATAAGAAAATAGTACTGTTGTAATTGGTTCTTGTTTATCGTTATCTGTAAAACACAGTCGTTTTACACATGGGAGCAATAACCTAACAACGGGACCTACCTAGTACAAAAAAGAAAAAAATTAAGAATTAACAAGTCTTAGGTTAAGTCCCTTAGGTGCAAAACTATCTAAATTGCCAAAAACTTTCTCTAATCCTAGAACCTCAAAAAACCCTGTCAATAATCTGAAAACTAACATCAACCATAAAACCGTGATGTCCAACCTCTGTGAAATGCTTAAAAAATTCCGCTTGCGTAACTAAACCTCCACTAGGAAGTTTTCTACTAGATGACTTATAGTTATTAAATCTGGTCCTAAGCTGTGTAAACGTACTGCCAACCTACTGCTTCCTACATACCTTACACCCTAGTAAATAAACTACTCCCGAAGAGTTGCAGTTGAAACCACTTTTTATCCTGTATATACTACCAGAAGTGTTACAACTAAAACTATCACCCTCCGACATAAACTTGCAAACTTGACAGCGAGACTTTCCACAACGATAACAAACCCTTAACTAAACCTTCTTTCAATGATGGAACTTTAGCTCTGACTAGAATATCTTTAAGATTGGATGCACGTTTAAAGGCAACAAAAGGCTGTTCCTTGAACAGACTTTTGTGCTCCTCAGAGGCATCCAACATTGACTGCAATTTTCTA
>JAACYV020216199.1:0-21545 GCA_009936425.2 Chrysaora fuscescens | reverse complement strand
ATGATTATCAACAGTTTCTCAGCATCAAATATACTCCGATTGAAGTACATAAAATAGCTAGTAAGTTTAAAATTTTTACAGCCAAATATATAATAAATCTCAAAATTACACCTATCGATCTTAATAAGAAATAAGAGAAATGAAAAAAAAAATATTTTAGAATTGAAAAAATTCGATCAAAACTTGGTTTCTTTCTAATAAATGCGCATGTTCTTTTTGAAACGTAGGTTTATGTTAGTTTGAATAAGTGTATATCACTACAGCTAATACTAACAACAAATAAATTTTACAACACAATACAATTACGACTTACATTTGTTCTTGGAAAATAGTTTGACATATCGCCAATTGACACCCCTCCATACCTGCAAGTAACAATAATTCATACTTTAGAATGATTTTGGTTGAAAAATACGGCGTACAGCACAACAACAACACAACGTATTTGAAATTACACGCTGTGACGTCCCTGAGCCCCAGGGTATCGCAGCTACTACCCCTTATTCAACTAATCATCTTAACATCTTAAACGTAAAATAAGCTTTCTCAAACTGACAGCAGTATTGCAAAATTATTGGAAATAACAAGGATTGATTGGATCATTTAAAAGCCCAATGCTGCGTGAAAGGACATGGCTCTCCACCCATTGCACCAAAGTGAGCGGTGTTTTTAATTTTTACACAATAAAAACGGTCATCTAACTACCACTAGTTTGTTTTATAGTTTTTTGTCGAACAATTTTGCAGTTTTTCACAATATTTTGACAAATCTCACAATGAGTATATGAAATTTGTCAACATCTTGCCATTTTTCAATAAAGTTGGTTTATCAGTCTCGGTATGAGCAGAGTACGATTTGTTGTTATGGTTGTTCTTGTTGCGGAGGAGCGAATACAGATACTCATGTAACAAGTCTAATAACGCTGTTTCATCTTATTACCGGCACTTTCTTCAATCAAAACTGGTCTGGTTAAACTAAAGAGATATACCGTAAATGGTTACTGCATGACAAGAGTACGATTTGATAACAATAGAAATTATGATAAGTATTGAGAGCATTGTTTGTCTAGTAGACAAAGGACATGACTGCAGCTGCAATGTTTAGGGAAATGTTGAGTATGTTTGAAAAGGGCTGAAATTGTAAAAATAGGATATTGAAAGAAAAATCTTGACATTACCTCCTCTTGACGAAATCATCTGTTGTCTTCAGGAGATATTCGGAAATATTTCTTCCAGTTAAATCAATAAGTATATCCTTAGTGTTCAATTTTCTCGTTGGTGGTTTTGATCCGTATGAATTCTTCGGACAGATCTGCTTTCCAGTAGCACAAGAGCATACCGGCAGACTCTTGTAAGTCGATGAAAAATTCCATCTGGTAACGTCTGAAGCAAATGGAAACGGGTTGCCTGCTTTTGAACAAGATGCAGGACTCATGCAGTCAGTTCCTGTGTGAAAAGGTCGTATCATGATAAGAACATCTAACAGATAGCTTATCAAAAATGCAAATCAGAAATGCACGGGATAGTCACACAAAGAGGTCTTCCAAGAAGCAACTGAACAACTGATTTCAGCCGGTTATATCTATCATTAACACTGTATTTCTATTGTAGATATATTTTATTATTATTTTTATTCTTATATGGTATAAATGAGCATATCTACTACAAGTGGGGCTCCTCAGCTTTAAAAATTAAATTATAAATTCAAAGCATTTACCTGAAAACAATAAGCACATAATAAAGTGAAATTCAAAAAGTCAAAATCATTCTCAGCCTAGCTCATAGAATAGATTAAAAAAATTCCCACAGCTATATACCTGTGAGATACTTATGGCAGTTAAGGGAAAGCAAATTATTGCAACAGCATCCCCTAAAATCATTGAAGAATTTTGATCTTTGAGAAGATGAGATTTTGGAGCTTGAAAATGTAGACTTTCATTTGACATGTAGACTTTCAATTGGTTCATGTCAATAGGGAAAAAAATTGTAATTATATGGTAAACCACGAAAAAGACGCTTAAACTCAGACATAAAGTTTAGTTGGAGAAAGTCCTTGCTTTCTTCATCAAGAATGTCTTTATAAATCAGCACAAAACTTGTAATAATTAGTCTCTTGTTTTGATATCACTTGGTAGAGCAATGTAGCTATTCGCAGCGGCATCTTAAAAGTATTTGGAATAATTAAAGGTTTTATATGGTTCTTACTGCTACTACATAGTGGTCTACTGCAAGTTTGGATGTCAAGTTTATTCATTTCGGGCCAGTTTATATTATTGATCACTTCAATTTCAAAGGCCAGTTTCAAGATGTTGAATTCGAGTCTCTCAGCAGTGGTATCCATCTTTATAATTAAATTTAATTGGTAGCCATCCTTAATATATTTTTTTATTTGTTGAAAGGATTTTTAGCTTCTGTAAAAACAGAG
Organism: Chrysaora fuscescens; assembly: GCA_009936425.2. Taxonomy (NCBI): domain Eukaryota; kingdom Metazoa; phylum Cnidaria; class Scyphozoa; order Semaeostomeae; family Pelagiidae; genus Chrysaora; species Chrysaora fuscescens. The sequence continues at coordinate 19,121 of JAACYV020216199.1, read as the reverse complement.
TGACAATGGTCGCCTGAATTTAAAATTTATAATCAGCAAAAATAATATTTCTTTCTGTCGTTTTTTCCATCAGAAAACTTCAGATAACTGCAAACGAAAGCAAGCATACTATGCTGATTACAGGGCCGCGATGCATCGAATATTAGAAGGTCGTTAACAGTTCACTGCCAAGTGGCTGTGGGAATTAAACATTAGAAGAGTTGGTAGAAATAGTTCCTTCTTATATTCCAATCGATTCATAACTTGTTTTTGCTTATTTTTAAATCATGTAGCTACTTATGAGCAGTGTACGGACAAATCTTTACAATATATCAGAGAGTTAAAGATCAAAGCTTTGCCTACACCTGTATGATGTGTTCCTTAATAAATTAGAGCCAGTGACATAACGAAAATCAATTAATAGGAAAATTCGGATGCAGCAATATCGGGGGGAATGGCAAAGTGATTAGCATGCTCGAGCGTTGTCAGCTCGAGTCTTAGTCCAAGCCTGTTGTAGAAGAGTGAGAAGATAAAAAGCCAGCTCTCTGCAATTCCAGGCAAAGGCATAAGGGAATCACTTGGTGTGGTCACATCAAGAGGGAGGACTAGGGTTGCAGAGGTTAGACTAGTCCTAGGCTATTAAATGGTCCCTTTGCGCCTAGCGCATAAATCAATACATTGCGAAGATAGCAAATTCATGTGCAAATGAACATGAACAACAATATAAACACTCCCGTTGTCTTGCGTCACAGAACCACATAACCCATAACAACGGTTGAAGCTTTATGAGGGGGAATAACACTAAGCCTGTTAACTTCAGATGCTCAGGGTCCAATTGATTGAATATGGATAGTAGTTTATTTTGATTTTGCGAGTAGGTTTTCATAAGAGGATGAGTAGTTAGAGTATGCAAATCGCAAAGCCCTCTCGTTTTTCACGAATTACTCTCGTACATTATTCTGGCATCCTCACCCACATAGCATCCAAATAAATGGGCAATAATCAGTGCCGTCGAGAGCCAGCCTGGGAGCCGGAGTGACTCGAAGGATCAGGCCCCAAGGGGGTTGGAGAAAAAATCTCCTAACCACGCCCTTCAGACTCCAAGAAAATGAGGAAAACGCCCTTTTTAAGGAAACTAGTTCAGGAAAATCGGGTTTGAGTGTTTTACCTAGGTGCGTGGGTATGTGCAGTGAGGAACTAACAAATGTAACTAGAAAATGCTACACATAAGATTGCCTAAAATATAAGAATTCACTAAAACAGCAATAAAGGCTTTTTATTGACCAATATTTTTACGGGCCCCGGACCTTTAACCCCCCCCCCTTGCTAGACGCTCCTGGCAATAATTGAAATACGCAACAGTAGTAGCTACACAACAGTGATACTGTCATTGGCTTGTGAATGTTTTAGTTATCGATCGTCGACACAAAAATAATTTGCGGTCAGCGGATGATTATATATCAAAAATATTATAATTGTATCGTAATTGCTCCTTGTCGCACGCAATAAACTGCTTGGAAAAAACTCACCGATTCCTGGACTGCGAACGCATGCTTCTGTAACTCTTTTTGAAATAATTGAATCCTTGTTTACATTGGATATGAAAGCATAGTTTGGTTCACTAAACTGCGAAGGCGACAGTTTTAGACTAGGCAAAGGAGTTCTAGGGGGGCGCAATAGCGAGACAGCCATGGCAACAGCAACAAATACAGCAGGTAGCAGAATTTGTGACATGAATCCTTTCTTCCCACGACGAGCATGGTGGAATCTCTTGATCAGAAGCGCAAAGAACTGTTGTAACCACAAAGATATTCCTTCTTTTTTATCGCAATAAACTCTATCTGAAGACTCTTCTGGAAGAAACAAGAAGATTGATGTATAGTAACAGGTATTTGTATTTGAAATTAGTAAAATATCGAAGACTATATATCAAAAATACAACAAATATAATGAGTGGATTTCCTCAAGATATAAAAAAAGCCTGTAGTAAATTAGTAAATAGGTTTGAAAATTTGACTTTAAAGCAAATAAAGCAATAAATTTAATATAAATGCTCAAATTAGGCCTTAGGCATTAGAAGACCAGTTTAATAAATATTCAATATTTTTGTCGTTTTCACATGGTTTTTATAACACACGAAAACGAATTTCAAATTTGAGTCGTAAGAAGTGATGCAAAGCACATTGACTATGTGAAAAGCGATGGCAATACATGAAATAAGTACATGAGAAAAAACTTTGTAACTAGTGTTATATCCTTGTTAATATAAATATAAAAAAAATATATGATTTTTTTCCCTTTAAAATGCTACTAAACAGCCATTGGCGAATTTCATTGCGCCTATAAACGTTAGAATGCATAGAACAAGGAGGATAAACATCAGCCTAGACAGAGCGGGAATTGCGCACATAAGCATTTTGAGGTGATAGATCCACATTTATGATATAAAAAGAAAATATCAAATATTCTACAGTTTTCAGAAATGTACATGCGAGCTAGGGCCGTTTAAAGTTGCGATTTCGCTGTTTCCAAAACAGTCTAACCTGATGGAAATCTCACTGGAAGCCAATAAGAATAGATAGGCCAGGGTATATTGGAGTGAATATTACACCTCCTTTTGTCAATGAATTTTATTTTGCAAACTTTGCAAAGGCTCAAATAATAGACAAACATTTTAATTTTTTCCAATTTGCCAAAATAACCACAGGAGTTCTAATTCATATCAATAATTTACTTTTCCACGCTTCTACACTTTAATTGAAATCTAAAATATTCCCTAGATGTTTAAGAAAATTGAATTTCTGAAATCACAAACTTCTTTACTTTAAAGAGAATTATTGGAAAATTGGAAAAAAACCTGCTCAAAATCTCTAATTCGAGAATTCGTCTGAAAATGTAAATAAATTATAAACATTTACCCATAAAAGATTGTGATGAAATCAGATTTGTTCCTGATGCTGTTGAATACAGACTCTCGGTGTCATAAAGCGAATTTAATCTTCGTTGCGTTGGACCAGTCAATGATATTGCATCTATGACAAAAATAAGATATTCACTTGGCAAAGAAGTGCAATAGCATATGGCTTTAATGCAGTTGGATTATACAGCAAAAAAATGAACGCACTTCCTGAGATCTTCAATTTTCAATTTCAATCAATTAAAAAACATTACTAACATGATAAGCTTATGTAGTCCCTGTCCATTCCAAATTCTTTATTAAAACAATTCAATTATTTTTCAATTAAGCACAAGCAAATTCAAAGTAGGGAAGGACTTGTTATATATTCTACCTATACCCATACTTATAAATATTCTAGCTATACCCATACTTATATATGTTCTAGCTATACCTAGATGTAAAAACAAAATGCTCTTTACAATTCAGTATCAGAAACTTTTCTAGCATCTGCATAAATCTATTCAAATGTTTTCTCAAAATAGGCTGTTTTGCAAGGATATGACGAAAGGAGTCAATTAAGGTGGGATTTAACCTTTAAGTTAGATTCGATTGAACTGAAGTCAAGATAATTATTAAATATTTACCATCTCCATCAAACACATCCTCGTCCTGTTCTGTAACTTTCAGGAAAACCTGCAAAGAGTAGCAAAACAACAATTATTATATGCCAATGAAAAATGGTAGCGGAATAAAAAGGCACTGGACAATTCAACTTGCCCAAATTATACGACGGATAAGTAGTGTATATTAGGCCGTCGTATTAAAAAACTGGTTAATGGAATGCTAAACGCTGGCAGGACGTGGAACGACAAAACTAGAGAGGGTATTCAGAAAATTAAAGCCCTTAGAAATAAATAGTTAGAGGAGGAAACAGTGCGAGACCTAAAAATAGACGGTTATTATGTTACGAAGAAGTGAAAAAAAGACGAGGCAAAACTAGGATTGAAAAATATAGAATATATTTCTAATCCAAAACTATTGATAAGCCAATTATAACAAATTTTCCTTAATTTTACGTTAGGACATGTCGAAGTTTGAGGCCAGAATTCAGGAGATGTCTGTATACAATAGCCTTTTTCAGCCTAAAGTAACATTTTTACCGCAAGTTAAACTAAATTGGGAAAGGAAGGCATAAAATGTGAATGAAAATATATAGCACTAAATTTACCTCTTCAAGAGACGTGTCTGAGATTCCATAGCTATTTATTCCAAGACTATTACAGCTCTTCTCCAGATTCTGAAAAAGTGCCTTAAAAGACCCATTTTGACGTTGTTGAGAAGGCAAAACAAAGCACTGTTCTGTCGCAGAGCTCTCTTTCAGAGAACTACCACTAACCTGTGAGCTCACAAAATTCATCACAGCGTTCTCATCAAACGAACTTCCTGGATCAACATCTTTGGATAATGTGAGATGATACCCCTCTCCAAATCTTCTTTTCAGGAACAAGGGAGTTCCACAGCAACGGAGCTGACCATGAGCAATTATACTTATTCTATCACCAAGTAAATCAGCCTCGTCCATATAATGAGTTGACAGAAGAATGGTCTTTTCTGCAAAAAAAGACAATGATTATTAATTCTACATTATTTTCTATAATTAAGGTATCATTTGCAAAAAGTTGCTAGCTAGCCTAAAATGAGGCCTAATTAACAGTTCCTTTCATGAAAATGAATATATTCATAAAAGGGTTCAACAAAACTAAAGATACTTCAAACCGCAATTTTCTCGCAAAAAGTGAGTAAAAATAGACGTTCTTCAAGATGGGATTATCTTTCGCATTGTTTTAACCACAAATTTCCTAAATCTTATGCTTAGTTTTCTTAATTTTGAGAAATTTGTTTGGTATTAAAGTTAGTCAGACGAATTTCTGATTTTAGGAGCCTTGGTAGACTAAATCAAGATTGAAATAATTCCAACTGGAAAATAGGAGGATTAAAAGCGCCATTGCCAATAAGATTTAAACTCTCTTTAACTGAATATCTCGCATGTCAATAACTTCTATAAGCGGACATGGCATCCGTGTCGGTATTGCCATATCTGGTATGATCTACAACAGTGTAATCCTCTGTGATGTGGACGCCTTATCAGATGCAAATGTTTTGTATACTTGTTCAGCATAGAAACAAAAAACACTCACCAGCTTTGTAACTGAGTATAAGATCCCAGATGCTTCTACGAGAATATGGATCAACACCAGCAGTAGGCTCATCCAAAATAACTGTTTTCGAATTGGCTATAAATGCCAACGCAACTGACAACTTTCTCTTCATTCCTCCTGAAAGGTTCATTGATAACTCGTGTCTTTTTTTTGGGAGACCTACATCCTTCAGAAACCTAATTGGATTAGAAAATAAAGTTAGAAGAAAACATTGAAAACTGAAAAGTAGAAGCTCAAGTATCAAACATAACTTATTCCTGGCTTTTGGTGTCTTTGTATTATTTGCTGGTTTGTAACTATTGTTGATCACTAAGAAGCTACAGCGACAAAGATCTTCAAAATATATATGACCATTAAACAGCAATTACACTAGAATTTGAAAGGCCTTCCAAAAGTTATTACGTTTTGTCATATTATTAACGTTGTACTTTAATTGTAACTAAAAATTTAATATGTTAGGTAAATGATTGGTCTAAATAAGCCATCCAATCATTGCCGATTTAAACGAATAAAATAACATTGTTATTATGCTTGCACTTTTAAGGTTATGAACGATATAGCACTTTTAGGAGTAAATCAATGTTTGCAATAAATACTGCAAGTATGTGCAAGCAGCTGAGTATATATATGTCAGTAACAATAAAAAACACTTGATGAATCTTAAATGAAACTTACTTCTCTATCTCATCCTTTATATCCTTCTTGGGCATTCCTTTCAGCTGAGCGTAAAACCACATATGCTCCTCCACAGTGAGGTGATCGAAAAGAACGTTGTGCTGAGGGCAAATACCCAACCTACTACGAGCACCCTCTATGTCGGTTCTGATGTCACTTCCGTACACTACTGCAGTACCCTTTGTAGGGGGGATGAGTCCAGTGAGAACTGACATTGTTGTCGATTTACCTGCACCATTATGTCCGAGTAGTGACGTCACTTGTCCTTCATATAGTTTTAAGCTCAGACCGTCAACTGCACGTTTTTTGCCACGCTTATAAACCTGCAAAAAACAACACGATCAGGCTCAATTTCGCGCTTTTGCAATTTCATTGCGTACATTCAAACATGTTTTTAGGTGGGAGTTATGCATTTTTCAATAGTTCAAACTGCATATTTTTTAACTTCAATATTGGCGTGAATCACGTGAAAACACTGCGATTGTTAACTGCATCTTAACAGTGCCTGCCCTACCTTGACAAGATTCTGTATGTTGACCCCAACTTTTAAACAAGGATCGGCTTCGAAATTTTTATTGGTATACTGCCCATCAAAATTTCCATTCGCATTGCTGCTTTCATCGTGCATTACTTCCATCTACAAATAGAAAAGTATTTAATCTGATCTGATCTGATCTGATCTGATCTGATCTGATCTCATATCATATCATATCATATCATATAATCTCATTTTATCTCATCTCATCTCATCTCATATCATCTCATCTCATATCATCTCATCTCATATCATCTCATTTTATCTCATCTCATCTCATCTCATATCATCTCATTTTATCTCATCTCATCTCATATCATCTCATTTTATCTCATCTCATCACATCTCATATCATAAAAAATCTTCATAAAGCATGGATAAAAAACCAAAATTCAATTATTCATCATTTACCTGATAGCTTTCGTACTGGGATTTTCTAGAGCATGAGCCCAACCAATAAGATTTTGCGAAGGGAAAATACCACTTCCTTGGAATTCCAAATTCACCTATAAAGATTAATGACAAAATAATAGACAGTATTCCTAAACGTTTGACGTCATTTCGAGTTCGAAGCGCAATGCATTCTGGGAGTTTTAGCCACGGAGATAAAAGTTGTTTTGGAAACGGGTACGTTTTCTTTGTTTTACACTGTTTTTCAGTACTAACTTCATCTTTTTGCTGGAAAACTATGCACAACCATGCGCATATCCAAGAAGTGTCAGACAGTTAATAATGCTAGCTTGTGAAGATTGTTTGTATTGTACAGGACAGATAAAACATTGCGTAAAATGACATCAAAAAGCTTTTTCAGTTTAGCTCATTCTTGAATAGATACGCTTTTTAACACAGTAAGTCAATAGTATACTACCTAAACAAGAAAATATGAAATGCTGCTCGGAGCTAGAACAGTTGATAGTTTCAATTTTACGCGGATGCGTGCGAAATTTCTTCTGACTGACTGAAAGACTGCGATTCATTTCAGATGTCGGATATAAAGGCATAAGTAACTATAATGGTTCTAAAGCGATTCTCACCTGGCATGACATTCTCTATGTACCACAATATGATGAAATACAGCACTGCATCTAGTAACATCATGTTCACACATGTGCCGAGACTGTATTCGTCACCAGGCATCGGACTTTTGTAATAATTACTCCACTGAGCACCTTCACCTTGTTCCTCCCACCTTGCTAGATATCTACAAGCCATTCCAAAGCCAGTGGTTGATAAAAGGTTCTGACAAGAGATATCAAGGAATGCATTTATCAAGCTCAATTATAACAACTAGGGAAACCTATAATACTAAAAGCTAACGGCTAACCAATTGACATACATATCTCGACAAAACGGGCTATCCCCTTCACTGTAGGAATTGGGTTTTTATCTGCCGCCTACCCGAAATGAAAATACCCAAGCAAACATACAGAGGCGAAATAACGCCCACAGCCGGAATAAATCTGTCTTCACCACACTTGTGATGATGATTAGTATCATCACTGATTGATAATAGAAATAATTAACACAACTACCACAAGAAGACCGTTATATACCAAGGGAATACGCCTTCAAGGCAACCCAAAATTAGGACATTATAAAGGTCAGTAAGGAAACATTTTAAATATATTAGTATTTTGCGATCATCAATAGCTAATAACAGAAATAATTAAAAAGTTACAACGAGTACGTTATATTACAAGGGAATGAGCCTTCAAGGGGACACAGAATTAGAAAATTATACAGTTCTGTACAGAACAAATAATTCGTAACGGTAACAATTAATGTATAAAGCAAAGAGAAGAGTAAGACTGAAAGATGATGGAAAAATTAGAAGTAACAAAAAAATATAATGAAAAAGCAAACTTACAGCAGTGGCCTTGTGGGAATACGTCATTTGATCTTCAAACCAAATTGTAAACGAGAACGGCAGATACGTAAAGAAATAAATAATGCCTCCACAAGCTGCAGAAACATTTGCTTTTGAGAAGAACACGCTTATTAGGCAGCTCAAGGAAATTGTTGCAAGGCCAAAAGACGTCAAGAGCCAAAATATGACCACTGGGTTGCTATTCATAAGAATTTTGCCAGCTTTAAAGAGTATGCACAGGATGATTACAGATAGAAGCATGAAAAGAAGACTTGTTATAAACCAGGCTGCCCAATGAACAGCATCGCTTAGGCCCATAACCTTAAAGTATAAATAAGTAATTATTCATTAATTTATTCTTTATATTGTGTTATATGGTATATAAATTAAAGGTAAATACCGCAGAGTCTTAACTGGATGGATATATTAATCTACTGCGAGGTAGCATCTACTGCGAGGTAGCATCTACTGCTCATCATACTTATTTGATGCCGCTAACTGACTGATCATAAATGAGCAACGCGAAGGAAAGCATTAGATAAGACCAAAGGAAAGGAAATTTTGGTCCTGATTGAATATTGAGCTACCATAAATCATTGGACAGTAATTTTAACAAATGTGATGTGGTACTTGCTTAAATCAACTGGATCAAGAATGATGATGGTGACCTTAAAACCAAGAAAGGATCTTGGGAAACCAAGTTGGAGTGTAGCTATAGTGTACTTGAGAGACGGAAACTCATTTTGCATTTTTGCCGAGACCCCGGCTAGCCAAGTTGCACCTTCTTCATATAAATTATTAGCGCAAAATTTGTACAGTTAATCTACAGGCTGGTAAACAAGCTAGTCGGGTAACTCGACTCTATACTAACAGCACCATAGAACACTGTGTAAATATTATGAACTATTAATTCAAAAAAATAAGATACAAAAAAGCTGATTACGGCACCTTCATGACTTCTTTAAGGCGCAATTCCTTCTCTAGAACAATAGATTTCACTGTCATAGCAGAACTGTACACCCATGCAAGCACCATAAATAACGGTAAGCTGCTTGCGATGTATGCTGTAAACCTAGAACAAATGTTGGCTTCTCAAAGCGAATACAGTTTGCAGATACGGTAAAAGCTGATACAGTTTGCAGATACGGTAAAAGCTGATACGGTAAAGCAGATACTGTTTGTTTATACAGTCAAAGCTAATACGATCTGCTGATATGGCCAAAGCTAGTACAGTTTGCTTATACGGTCAGATGTTGTCCGTTCTTACATGTAGCCTGTTTCTTTAACAAGGTTTTCCATGTTTAACAGGTAGACCTTTCCATTAACCAAAGTTTCCATGTTTGACTTATAGCCTGTTCAGTTAAGCAGGTATTCCATGTTTGACCAGTAGCCCGTTTAATGCACCCAGTATAAAATGAAAACCATGTGATTGTTTCAAAAGAAAAGAAAGAGCAGAGCCATTCGATGCCAGGCTGAGTCCGTCTCCTTGTTTCAATTACAAACCCGCTTTTCAAGTTTCTAAATTCGTTTTCGAGGTGGAGTAATGGAAACATAAGGCCAAACTCGAGGTCCCTATTCGGTTATTTTCAATGGCATCAAACCTGAGGCTGCATGTAATCACAGGCTTATTTGGTGATTCATTTAAATTAATTCCCTGAACGACTGAGAAGATAATTACATATTGACTGACTAAATTATTGGTAAGGTGAGCCAGTAGAAAGAAAGACTCACACAAGAACACAAAGGAAGACATGAAGCAACATTTTTGCAAGAGTTATGAATATCTCACTTACGCATCTCGAATGAAGCATGGATATGGGAATTGCTGAGTGTAGACTCCTGGTTCCAAGATAGTTTTGTTAGTGATAATTTCCATAATTGCTCTGTCAAGCATGTCTTGCAAAAACACAAAGCCAAAGTTGATATAGAATTTCGTCCAAGTTCCATTATACCCATTCCAGCTTGGACCAGGTCTCCAATATCTATAAAAGGGTTATTGACACACCTCAATGTTGTCTCTACGCCATACAACAAGAAATCGAAATTCAAAATGAAGAGAAAGCTTCATGGTGGATAAATCCAATGAACTGGTCCTTGTTTTCAAAGATGTACATGTCAAAAACATATTTGGTTACGGTAATTGGGAAACGGTCATTCGGGAGAGAAACGGCCATTCGGGAGCTTAGAAAAAAAGAACAAGACTATTTTCAACCTGTGGTAAAAATTTCACCTGGCTGAGCCTTAACTCATGCCTGTAAAATGGCACGTACTCATTACCGCAGTCAGAAAAGGTTACAGCTTCGATTTGTAAGGAACAAAAGATCTAATTTCAATCCCAGATCATATAACTTTTTTTTAGACAAATATCGCTATAGTATTTAGATTCATCTCGAGAATGTATTGAACTAACCTTGATCGGACATATTTAGTCCCAGGGGTGTAGGCCGGGTTGAGACGCAGCTTGTATTCAGCCTGTTTTGGAAAGCTTCCATTTTTGGCATCAAAATTCAGGAAGACGATACCTAGAAGGTATTTGACCAATATGTTAACTAGGTAGTTGGAAAGATAGTTAATTACTTAGTTGGTATGTTGGTTAGTTAGTTATTTAGTTTATTTGCTAATGAATTAGTTAGTTTTGTAGGTAATTAGTTAGATAATTAATTATACGATTACATTGGTAGTTAGAGTGTTAAAAAGTCAGTTTATTTGGTAGTCAGTTAATAAGTCAATTGGCTAGTTAAATGGATAGTTAATTAATTAGCTAGCTAGTCAGATAGCTTATTAGCTAGTTAGTTAGTAAGTTAGCAAGATAGCCAAACAGTTAATTAGATAGTAAGATGGTTTATGTCTATTTCTTTATTTATAGCATAAGAGAAGAGGATGTGTCATTTCAGACATAGCAATGAGTCTTTCTATTTTTGTAATTTATTTTTATCATTATTTATGCAATTAAGAGCAAGAACAGGGAACCTCTCAACTATTGGGATTTGCCTAATTATGTCCTTTATATTGACGAGTGCACCGCTGTAAGCATGAAAATAAACTAAATAAAACACCAAGATAAACAAAGCAGTTATAAAACAAACAAATCGGTACTTACTCGAGAGAAACAGAGGTTTATCTAAGGCCTGGTCAGTGGCCCTTTTTACCATACTCTTTTCATCAGGAAAAGGCTGAAAGTAGTCTGATATGTTGAAGCAGTCCAAGATATTGCCAATAAGATCAATCGCATTATAGGTAACTTGAAGCAGGCCCCTTTCTTTGTATAAAGTTTTACGCACCAATTCAGTTTGGTTGTACAGAGTCATTATTTGATTCGTGTACTGAATGCCTAGTAGACGGCTGAATGCTTCCTGTAACGATATAGATTTAATAACAAAATAAGTTCTTTATAGTTAGCAATAAAACATTTGCTACAGTGAAAAACTGTGCCTAAGAAAATTCAGCATTCATTTACTGGCAGCTTATAATTATCAAAAAGATATTTCGAAACAGTGTGTTTTAATATCAAAAGATGACCGGCTTTCAACCCTCCCTAAACAATTAAGAATTTATATCTTAACGACAGTCTTTAAAAAAAGCGTAAAGGAAAGAATTCGGTCTTTCAAAACATTTTCTTTGAACTACAAATTATAATAATGTTAGGATTAATCGAATCCAATTTTTTGATACATGAAAAAGGTCACCTAGAACAATTAAATTTACAGTTTTGTTTCAGATAGTAGTCGAAGACAATGACAAAAATGTAAACTTTTTTTACCCCAACCTTTTGTCACATAAGAAAAAATTGTTTAACTTTAGGTCTGTTAATTAAGAATAACAAATTAAATACTGTGAGCAATTTTCCAAGTAATACAGAATCGCAGCTCGTGGGCAGTGCAAAAATCTCTGATTTGCTTTGGGGGCAATGTACGTAAAATGTTTACCCCATCCATTGTCAATGCCTCTTGTGATATTTTGTTATTATGACATATGGCAATATACGTTTATGCTAAATATAGCCGAATTCCCCCAATTTTCTCACTCTCTCATATATCGTATGCATAAAACATATTTATGTAATAAAGCATGGCTACTCTCAAAAGTAACCTTCAAGGTGGACCTTTTTAATGAAGCCCTAAGGATAATTATTTCAAGCAAGAGAATTCATTCGCATACATTTAAGAAATAACTAAAAGATACAAAAAACTGATTATTTGTGGCAAGGTTATAAATGATAGCATACGGGGAAGGTTTGAGCTCACCAGGTTCATAAACTTGGTTGATGTATTTTGATATGTGTTTGCTATGTTTATCAGCGTTGAGATTGGCTGCTTTAGTGGTATGAGACTTCTGATTCCACTCTCAATCTAAAATGATTAATTCATCAAAATTCAAAATGGTCTAAAACAAAATTGACCAGTTCCCGGGTATGATAGCATGATATTGAACAAACTTAGTAAGCAACTTAAGTAACCTTACAATATGCTGAATGACTTCCTTCCATATTTCAAATGATTAGCCTCGGCTAAACGCCTACATTAAAAAACGCCGCCTCGCTAGACTAATATATTACAATTAACGCACCCTTTCAAAGAACACCGCCACCACAACTAGTGCCAAAAAAGAAATACAAATGTGGGAAATTAGTTGCTATCAAAAGTAGTTTATTTTCTCCTTCAATCCTTGCCATGGCGAAAGAGGTAGAATTACACGCTGCCAATAAATTAAAAAGCGATGCCTGTTAAACACTAACGAAGTGCGAGAAATCTTTGACCCGATTATTTAGTTTGCACTTTTTTAAATGGCAAGGGTTTTCTTATAAAATAAACCACCAAGGAACCGCCCTAACAAACACTTGCAAAAAGGTACCAAATTTGAAATTTAGTTCTTTATTATTCTAAACGTAGTCCCAGCAAGTAGCTATACATCCATGAATTTATATCATAACACGATCACAGCTGTGTAGCATGCCTATGCAGATTGAATTCAGCATCCAGGGAACACAACTTTACTGTTTGATGAAGAGATTTGCATCAACCCAAGAATGTACACGATCCGGAAGATGCTTTATGCTTTATTCAGCTTTCAGGGAACACTACTGCTTAACTTTTTGATCAAGTCAACTGACTATGGTTTGATGAAGAGACTTGCATCAACCCAAGAATATACACAGTCCGGCAGATTGAATTCAGCCTTCAGGAAACACTACTGCTTAACTGTTTGATCAAGTCAACTGACTATGGTTTGATGAAGAGATTTGCATCAACTCAAGAATATACACAATGCCCCGGCAGATTGAATTCAGCCTTCAGGGAACACTACTGCTTAACTTTTTGATCAAATCAACTGACTATGGTTTGATGAAAAGATTTGCATCAAGTCAAGAATATACACAATGCTCCGGCAGATTGAATTCAGCCTTCAGGGAACACTACTGCTTAACTGTTTGATCAAGTCAATTGACTATGGTTGGATGAAGAGATTTGCATCAACTCAAGAATATACACAATGCTCCGGCAGATTGAATTCAGCCTTCAGGGAACACTGCTGCTTAACTTTTTGATCAAGTCAACTGACTATGGTTTGATGAAGAGATTGCATCAACTCAAGAATATACACGGGGCCCCGGCAGAAACTACTTACCTGTTTGATGAAGAGATTAGCTTGCTGAACAACTTTTCTAGTTTGAGGCGTGTCTGGGGTGTAGAAGATCTTCCCCCGCAGAATCAAAGCAAACAGATTGAAAAACTCCTTTCTACTGCCTCCAATCAGCGATACAAGTCCTCTGAATTGCTTGCAACAAAATTCATTGCCTAAAATAATAAAAATAACCTGACATTAAGCTAAACATCAGAAACAGTAATCAAATATATAAAGTGCACAGATCTGTTCTTCACAGCCCCCAATCAAGTGATACAAGTTTAAGAAATTGCAGATACTCATTGCTGCCCGTCGGCCCACACACGGACCGGGATGTCAAGAATCTCTAGCTGACATTATTTTCTCGTTGTTATCTCTTTATATTACAAGAGGGCCGTCATTCTAGTGGCTATGCCTCAAGAGAAGGATAAACAAATTCTGAGCCTATGCGGACTTTCCTGGTGGCGCAATAATCTAAGGATTAAAAGCCAAATCTATTTATTACATGTATCTCATGTACCAAGACATAAAATACCACTTAGGTTTCTTACCTGGTTTACAGAAGCATGTCTTATTTCCTTTAGTCGACTTATCAAAACAGCAACCCATTGATAAGCAAGTGCCCTTGGTAATTTTTTCCCATCCACACTCTGTTCTGTTTTTTAATGGAATATTGGTACATGTTCCTTTTGTTGTCGCTGAATAGAGGCAAGAGTACTGTCATTTTTAGGTTTAGTTTAAAAAATGACCAAAAGGTATATCACACAAGATACCAGAGTGCCGTTAACGTCTGAATTGTATCCACTGTAAGAGTCTGTTTATATTGAAGCAGGCCACCTCACCTAACAGTGTGGACCATTTAAGCAAGAGTTAGCTCATCCCAAATCCAAAATTTGAGTGGACTGGTCCGCTAAACCACATCTAACTGAAGTAATGCTAAGAATTTTGTAGGCCAGATAGATGCATGTCCATAATTTGAAGAACGAATTTTCTGGGTCTACATATAAGCTATGAGTGCTGGAAATTCATGGAACTATAGCGAATTTAATTTATGATTGGTTTCATTTACCTTTCATTGGCCAAGTTAACCCGATTAATTGTGCAATACTCAAAATGTTTGGTAATCTCCGATTACGAAATTAGGTAATTCTAACCATCATAGTAGATACACATAAATTATATTCTTTTTTTCACTCATATTAGAATTATTTGCTGGAATTTGTGTTTTAAAATTTCTTTATAACAACAAATATTCTTGAGTGATAGGAAATCAGTGGTGGATTTCATTACTGCATTGCTTGGAAAATCAACTTACAAGATGGTCGTTCTCCAGCTCCGCCTGTGGTTTTTGTGACCTGGGGGACTGAGCTGTTCTTTAAAGATGAAGTCAATTTTCGGTTTCTTCCACAAAGCAAGTTTGACAGTTGCCACGCTCCAGATGTAAGATTTCGGGGGGATCGAGCCGCAGTGGCTGCCACTCCCAGATCTCTAAAAACGTTCTGTAGACTTTGTAGGGATCTCATCTACGAAATAGGATAAACACAAGAGTTAATTAGCACACAAAGCCAAAACTACATAAACAATTCTATATATCATTCCTTACTACTTATTCCATTCTTTAGCTAATCTCTTACTACTAATAAGATTCCAACAAGTAGTATTTGTGTACCGTTGTATGCGCTGTGCCTTAGATCACTCCTTACTACATATACCATGCCTTCATTAATTTATCACTACATTTACCATTCCTAATATAAATTATTATTTCTTACTAGATATACCATTCCCTTACAACTCCTTACTGCATATACCATTCCTCGCTTTCCCCTTTACTACATACTGCAGTATACTCTTAAAATGCCTTGTATGCAAGGGCAAAATATAGGAGGTGAAAAACAATTTATATATACAATTTGAACATAGTAGTCTTCTGAATTGTGTCTTCTCGCTATATTTCTGCTTAATCTACTTTTCTCTCCGTCGTCACAATCATCTTCATGGATCCATATGGCACATATTCTGTTATCGTGGAATTTCGGCACGCACTTAGTGCTTAAAACTAAGTATTTGTACTAGGTAGGTGTCCCAATGCTTTTTTAATAGACACGTTATAAAGGCAAGATGTGGTGAAACAGGAAAAACATGACCTAACAACAAATGAATGCTAATCTCTATTATTGAGACTCCAGATCAAGATCAATGCAGGAATAAAATGACTACCTTTTCAAATAATAGCGAGGCTTAAAGGAATGATTCTGGATAGCTGGTTTTATATCTTGAAGGCACCATGAGAGAAAAGGTATCATTGGCAATACTAATAGAATACTTACGTCTTTCAAAAGCTGATTTACTTCATCAGTTATCTCTTTTCTCCGCTTCATATAAGTGTCAAAAAGTTCTGTATTCTAAAAGTAAACAGTTTCAGTAGAGTAGAACCATTTTTTTGCAAAAAATAATAATCATTCCCTGGCCTCAAGTTAGGGATCGTTAATACTATCCGATCTGACAGAACAGAAATTGCGCAGAATGACGTCTTCAAAGCTATTTGATTTAAGGTCATGCTTACGAAGAAAAGATGCTATAATCATTTGCCAAGCCAACACTCTTTCACCTAACGGCATGAACAGGACAACTAGCCGCTAACGACATTTACAATCATCACAACCACCACTTCATTGTTATTATTATTTTCATACTATAATCATCGTTCATTATTACTATGATCTTTGCCTATACACCGCAGCTTTTTCTTCATACCTACCTATCTGCCCACTGCACCACATCACACCTTATCAAAAGCCTCCCTTTGTCCACTGGACCTCGTCACCTAGCCTCAATCAATTTTTCTCATTCTAACCAATCATATCCTACCTCAACATTCAAATTTATGCAAATAATTTAATTTACCATTATCTTGTAAACCCTGAAGAAGTACGAAAGCAGGATGAAATACTGGACTATAATAAATTTAACATATTTCTGTTGTTTTTGTTGTCTTGTGGTGCTTCTGCATTTTAATCTTATTCGATATATACTAACTAGTAATCTGTAAGAAACGAGAAAAAAAGATAACGTTTTCTTACCCTGAATGTGTTGACAAGAATACCCCACTCCGCTATGCTAAGCTTGCAAAGTTGATCCTGCAGTACATCCTGTGAAAATTAAAATCGCCGCTAAATCAGATTGGTTTAAGATTTTACCAATTGTTGCACGGAGAGAAACTAAGGAATTGACAGAGTATTCAATAAAGGGAAAAGGGTTGTCGACTATATATTAATTTTTTCCAATTATTAACAAACAAGGTAATAATCAAAAATGAAAAAATTATTTTTTGAACAAGTTCATAAAAAATCATATGTCTGATGCGATATAGATCTAGAAAAATTTGTTAATATTTTTTGCCAAGTGGGAGAGACATACAATGGGCAAGAAGGTGCTTTTAGCAACAGAGATTCATACTGATATATATATATATAGAATAGATAAATAATCCCTACAGCACTGATATTCTTTGGCAAAATAAAGATAGATTTCAATCCAGGAGATCCACAAAGTGTTGGCTTCAACGTTAACGTGAGTGTCTACAAGACAAAGTCAGAATATACTACTTTAATAAATTTAAAAACTGATTCATACATCAACTGAACCTATCTCCAGTTAGGGACGTAGGAACAGTTACACCATTAGAAATAGTGATCTACGAAAAAATATGCTAAAAAAGTAACTGCTTAAACGAGAATGACTACTTTTAGCGATATCTCTGAATAAGTAAAAACATGGATAATCCACTATATCAGTGACACTTGTTGGACCCAGGAGAATGCTTGTGGTGATGAACGATAAGAAGTTAGAATTTTAAACCCAGGAGAAATATTGATGAAAATAGAATTATGATTTTATTATTGCTGTTGTATTTGCTGCTTTGCGGTGTTCCTGCTTTTCAATCTCTGAATAATGCTACTAAATTCAATTTAAGTGTCTTATTAGCAGGTTTTTACCAAACCTTAACATTGATTGAAAAAAATAGTCAAGACGAATAGATACAAAAATTGAAAAGAGTGTTGGTTATAGGCATGGAGCACTCACTTGGAGATAATCTTTAACTAATCTAAAATCAACTAACTCCATAAACCACACTCTTAGCTATTTACCATATCCACATTGCACTGCCATAGCATATAATTTTGATAGTATCAATATACTCACAGGAATTTTCATGACATTAAGGTTCCCAACTTGGCCAACAATAAGCCTATATAATTTGAATGCCTAAAGAAGCGTAATAAGCGAAAATTAGAAAATTGGCAAAAGGTGGAATATGCATCATTGAACTACAATTCTTTATCAACCACATTTATTTTTAATCACATAAACAGTTCAGAAACTTAGAGAAGACTGCAATTTAATTCAAGAACCTCCCTTCTTTGATTTCGACAGTACAAATTGTAGGGGGTAAAACTTTACACCCTCCTTCCGCCAATTCCTTGATTAATTTGCAACTTTTCATTGTGATAAAAACCAAGAAAACAAGGAGTACAGAAATTTTCACTCATTCAAAATCTTAGCTGTTGAATCTGAATTGAAGGTCAAAAGTAATGTAAAGAGATCTTTTCAAATATTTCCAAAACGGAGTTGTTAGTTGAAGTGGTGTTTTTCATTCATGGGTGAAACTATTATTTCAAACCTTATAAGTTTAATGGTTCTTAAATGAATAAAATTTGACAACTTGTTCCTTAATAATAACCATATGACAATTTGCATAGAGGACAGTTGCAGCTTTAATTGGACAAAATCTTATATCAAATTACAAAGCCGAGGCTGAGAGATTTGGTGGATTTTCTCTAGCTTTCAAAGAATAAAAAACAAAGAAAATTAACATATTATCAAATAAATGATAGAATTTAAGCCTAGTTTCCACATAGTTGCTCCCTTTACTGGTTAAACAAACTTAAACCAAACTGAATTCAATTACAGCTACAAAATATGGTACCTGCTTCACATTAATTTTGTCATTCATCAATGCATCAACGTATGTATCATTAAAGGTTGTATGTTCCTTGATGAATTTCCTAACCACTGTTGCATTTTTAAGGATGCTGCTGAGGCTGGCATCTAAATTTGAAAAACAGAAGTTAACTGCCATTTTGCAAATTTTTGCATAGCCAATGACCTATCAATTGCAAGCTACATATTAACAACTAAATGACAATATTTTGGGCCAGGTCGAAAACTCGGACTTCTCGGACTTCTCGGACTTCTCGGACGTGTTTTCAATGTCCGAGTTTTCGACCTGGCCGACGGCAAGGTCGAAAACTCGGACTTCTC
>JAACYV020216088.1:10480-21562 GCA_009936425.2 Chrysaora fuscescens | reverse complement strand
TTTTTTTGAGGAAATAGCGCAAAAACTCACCTTGATTTGCTGAAACCAAAATGAAAAAACTGTGGATAGAACAAAGGAAAGTTAAACATACAGCGAACATCATTTTTACCAGAACCATTTCGATTCCAAGTAAACTAGTTCGTTTAAATCTGAAATGGTATGGGAAAAACGTTTTTGAGTAATATATGGCTTCTCTTTACATTTGAAAACCCTTATGCATGTTCAGCTGGTAAGGCTGATTAAACATATTGATTATGTCGTGACGGTGTTTGATTTTCCGTATGTTAAAAACTGTGAGCTAATTCATAGATTGTCTTGTTTTTACAGAAATTCAAAAAAATTAGCCATTAAAATGTGAAATGTTTCGACTCAATTATGAATTACAGTTGAATAAAACTATTATAAGGTCTATTTAACTCGATTTGACAACTAAATAGCTTTGAGGAGAAATTTATTTGTTGATTTAGCTAAGCAATTATGCCACGAGACATATTTTTAATTTTGAGTATTAAAAATGAAATATTGCTTGATCCCTCCCAAGCTCCTTCTTCAAGGTTACTTAGCAATTTTATTCACATTGCAAACGCAAATCATTGCCCCCTGTTATTCCAGACAATCTTTGAAGCATTTAAACTATGTTGTCTTCATTATATTCACTAACCATCATAAAGATTTTCATCATTTTAAATGGCATATGTCATTTCTTATATGTTTATCATTTGTTATGTTCGAGTCGCTACTCTCTGCCTATCTAAGCTGCTCATCCCCCCCCCGCCCTCCTCCTTTGCCCATGTACTCTACGCATTGCTCCCCTGCTCGATTCGACGTAGAAAATTCAATAAAGTTTCCATTGTGGTGAAAAACTTGTCGAGTGTCTTGAATATTTGTCTAAAAGAAATTGGCTTGAATTACTTCTATGGCGCAAATTTTTGCAGTAGTAACATACAATAGTTAAAAATAAGATTAAAAAGTATATTGATTTTCTGAGCCATAATGAGAGTTTATAACTGCTTAGCACTCCCAGTTCTTAGTAACTTATGAAATTTCCGTTCAAAACATTTGTGTATATGAATTCTATCCAAAGTTTTAGATCTTTATGAAAAAATTGTGACTAATTAATTTAAATAAGCAACTAAAACTTAATCAAACATTGTGAAAAATAGTAAACACAAGTAGCGGTAATTTTCGTAGTTTTTGTGTAATGTAGAAATATTGTGTACTGTATAAATTAGGTTGATATAGTGATTATGTGATTAGGCCGAATGAATTTTTAAGATGAATTCGGACGTCATTAGACCAACAGATATGCGGTTTCCATAGTTTCAGTTTAACGTTCACTCTCGTTCGCTGGGCCTACTCCCTGCGTTGTTCTTATCCTGCGCTCAAAAGTTTGTTCCCATTTCTATATCCATTCCTACAGCGTTGGGGCGTAATTTGGTAGTTGGTCACCATATAATGGTGACTGATAACAATGAATCGCATGTTGAGTTCTCATCTATGTTGGACAGTGAGAAATCGTGATCGATCTATGTATTATTGCCAGATAAGACCTCAAAAGTGTGCAATAGTGTAATAGTGCAGACTGTTTCAAGCCATGTCCACACGCATCTGGATAACGCATATTTTTTCCTCCGTTTATACAAATCTGCATCCACACTAGGAGCGATTTCAAATGTTGATATAAATAAAATAGAGTCTGGTGAATCGTTTGCTCCAGAGAAACGTTTGCACCCTATACAATAGTTCAGTATATTTTCATAACAACCCTGCTTTGGTGTATGGCTACTGGTCGTGCAGATCAAATGCATTGCGTCTTTTCAATGTTTCTTGAAATGTAATTATCATTATTATCAGGCAGAACAATCATTGAACAAAATATATATGATATACACAAACATTGCATCGATGATCAATTTTCACATAACATAGAGTAGCTTTTACTGCCCAAAAAAAAAAAAAATTTTGTTTCCAAAAGATCTCAAGTGTGATCATCTTAAAATATGCAACCACCCGATCCATCAGCCAGAGGCCAATCGGAGTTTGCAGGGTAGGTAAATGGAAATGTGATTACGGAAGTACTGATTTTAAAAGACTATCTATATACATTAAATCGATTCGTTGTTTCTACAGGGACTACTTTGAGCACTTAAGCAACAATCTGTAGCTGAACGCCATGATAAATCGATAAACGTTCATGAAAGAAAAATGGAAACGTTTTGTTACAAAATTTAGATGAAATCATCATCTTGTGGATCATATGATTCATCAGCAACCTCTTCCTCTATGAAATCTCCATCTTCAACGCCATCGCCATCGCCATTTGAAAATCCGGTTTTAGGCGAATCAGCGCCAATACCTCGTCCAAGTGGCATATCCAATGCATTATGAACATCCTCAATGGTTCTCATGCTGACGTAGTACGCCATATTTACGGATGGTATTCGCTGTCGAAGCTCTTTCATTAAAATAAACGCCTATGTATGCAAAAGGAAAATGAAGAAAATAACACCAATTATATGTAAACATAAAATTGTGTAAGCGGGTTCAAATCCTTAACAAAGTCCATTTTCCAAAGTTATTGGGTTCTGCGGTGGCTGAACAAATTTTCAAACCATCGTCACAATCATTTTCACAAAAAAAGATCTTGACAATGCAAACAGTTCTCTAGTTATAAGATTTAAGTTTCCTAGTTTTAAGTTGCTAAAAAGGCAACAGTAAACAATCCCGAAAATCATCTAATTTCGAGCTAATTTCGAGTTAAATTTACCGTATGTTGTAGAAACGTGTATCAGTCGAAAAGAATGGGTTTTAGTAGAGTAGATACTCGAGACCCTGGTCGCTCAATCGCTGCGTGGAGAAAATTTACAAAAGTGGAAATGATCTAATATACAAGTTAGAGAGGCAAGGAGACATTGGCTCATGTTTTACACAATTATTTTCTTCCTGATTCTCCAGCTGAGCAGTCTTCTTCTAGTTTTAAAGTAGAAAGTCTTGCTTTATCGCCGAGATCCATTATTGCCAGCTCCACTACAGCCTCGGCCCCTGATCAGGGATCAAAGATATTGTCGCGTAGCCTTTCAGATATGACAACAATAACGTGCTGTCATCAATAAATTCGTTACCTCCGCTCTCCTTAAAGTTGATAAATTTTGTTCAATATAAAGATAATATTGATTTAGCTCAAATGCTTCCTTATTCCTTTTTGGTACTAATCAAAAGCCTTCTTACAGTCTTCATGTTCAACCCAGGTGTGACTGGCGACGAAACTCTCTCCTTATCTCAAACCAGCCGTGGGGCTAAAATGATCAATAATTTTTACGTACGCCTTTAATCGCTAAATTCGCTGCTCCGAAACTCCCGCAACGCCCATTATCTTATTCAAAGCCATATCGCTGGTAACTTGGCTAAAGTGTGCCCCAGTTATGGGATTCAACTTATCGTAGGTCATCAAAGCACTTTGTTGCAATAACAATTACGGAAAGAATTCCTGTCGGGCCCCCAAATTGCCAGTGGCTGCACACCTGTACTAAATGCAAAGGCCCTAACCCCACCTCAGGTTGCCCTTCAAGACTTAATAAGAAATTTTAAAGGTCTACCTCCGATTATTAAAGTTGACTGCCTTAGACATGAATTAAGTTATTATCCTGGTCGTTTATTTGCTGCTTATCGTTTGTAGTTTTCTCAATGGTTTTTGTACTGTTTACTCGGTTGCAGAGTTATATAAAAATTTTCGAAACCTTTCTGCAATTTCTGACCGTGTTATTCTTTTACAGTATTGTTGAAGACTTGATTGTTGAAGCTGGACCGTATGGCAGGCCCCTTTTGTACCCCATCTCTACATAGACGCCAATCGGCAAGGGTTCAAAAAAGGCAGTGTAAAAGTTAGCTAGCAATGACTTTATTGACGACGAACAGGCTGCCGTGTCCTTCAACAACATTGATTCTGCTGTCGCTATTATTGCAGCCATTGGCCGAGGGGCTCTAATGGCACTTTCCATATTTGCAAAGTAGGGAGAAAGGACAGGCATTACCTTGGGTTTTCATTCGTTCTTGAATAAAAAACTTTTTTTGTGGACATATGCCTCCCCTTCGGCCTTCGCTCCTCCGTGCAACGTTTTATACAATCGTGTGACACTCTCTCGTGGATTATGAAAAACAATTATGGTATAAACCATACTCGTATTATCTCGATTTAGGGCCAATTAGGGCATGTGATTAGATGCTTTCGTGCTGTTGTAAAGCGGCTCGTCGTTTGGCTTTATGTATGGGTAGTAGAGTTGAATGCAACGTCAACGTAGTTTAATATTTTTACTTTCCCCTCGCAATATCAGCATGGCCAAGATCTGGGTTTAAATTGAGTACAAATTGCGGTGCATCTGGCCTGTGGATCTCTAAACAATTCGTTCTATCGTTCTATTGGAAACCGCTATTGCTCTGGAAACGTTTCACAGCCATTAAAACACTCTGGCACCCGAAATAAACAGAACCTCTGGGGATTCCCTGAGGCAATTGAAAGCTGAGCAAAAAGCGTATATCTAAAACTAAACAAGATGTCAAGATGAAACAATATGAAACATGATTTCGGTTAGGAGTTCTACACCTCTTAATCTTATTCCACACTGAACTTCTAGCCCTAGCATTTCGGCTCTCCTTTAACGACACTCGATAAACTGAAGAACATTTGAGTGTAGGAAAAAAGTTCTACGATGCCATCATAATTAATTAAACGGAGAATTCAAAAGGCCTCCAACTTATATGGCATAGACATTTAATTATAAACCTACTTTCAATCTTCCAAGGCATAATGAAGAATCATTATGAATGTGGAAAAAATTCGCTGATCCCTTATGGTAAAAAATGTACAGGAACCTTGTTTCATGAGATGCAAATACCTCTTCTAGCTAAGGCCTTCCTGAAAAAAAATAATTGGACAGATATTTTGCGCGGTATGAGTTTGGCTCATACTGACCTGGTTCCATTCCTGAGTTTTCGCGTAGTGTTCAATCATACAACCATAGACGTCTCCAATTCTTACGCCTTGCTCCACATCTGGGTCGTCAAGCAAAATCCTATAACTCTTTATTGCTTCCTCTGGATCTTCTTCGTAAGTTCTGCAAAAAGAGCGTTTCATCAGGAACTACGCTTCAACAGCTAAAAGGATTAAGCCCCTTTCAAACGTTCTCAACATTTGTCTCAAAATCGCTCCAGATGTGTTGAGCGATGTTGAGTCAAATGTTGAGAGCGTTTTTTGTGGATAGATTCTGGAAAATAATAATCTAAAGGTTGCGAATAAACCGTAATATTTGCGGTTTGATTTTATTGGTATCCAGGATTGAAAAGTGCCTCACGGGGTTGCGTTCAAGGCATGTTGCAGCATGTTGATTTGATATCGAAATTTCTTAAAGGCAGATAACAAGAACACCAAATTATTTTTTGTACTACTTTGTACAGATACAGGTTGCAGGTCTGATACACGGCATTGGATTTTGTAGACATGTTAGTAATAATATGAATAAAAAAAAAAAATACAAACACAAATTTAATAAGGTAGTGTGCGCAAAATATATACAGGCTTCCAAGTTTGCTTTTAAAATGATGAAATTTGCGATATAATTATAATGCTGTAGTGGGGTATATCATGGCGTTAGGACACTAGGCTGAACATGCGGGGAAAGACCCAATAAGAGCTGCAGAACACAGTAACCTTCTCATTTAAATACCTTACAAATAAAAAGACCTAGTAAAGATGAGGAGCTTCTTTCGTATTTGCCTTTGGCAAGAGCGTGGCATCAAGAATATATTCGGAGATCAGCAAGAAATGGAAGTGACGTGGCTAGGGTGAATTTTAGCATCAGCAAATCTCGTCAAAACGTAGAGCATTTTCCGAGTAAATCATCTCATGAAAATTTAGATTGCATCTATTGATGATGGAAAATAAATATATCCATAATAAAATCAACAGTGTAAATTTGTTTCTGTATTGTCTAGTTATAGAATTCATACACTCCATAACGACTTATAGATTATAGAATCCAAAACGATATAGGATCACTAAAGACAAAACGAGAGTTTGTTAGACGAGCCAAAGAACAATATATCATTGGTTTGGCCAATACCCTTGCACCCTACATGAACAGAATCGCCGATCGTTAACCTTTCACGTCCTTTCCATACCATCTATGTTTTCATTTCTTTATATTACAGCAATATCGTTCTTTTTTTATATGCATATTCATGAATATTGCTTCTTTTTCCTTTGTTATTCCTTACATGCACATTTCCTTTCCACATTCCCTCTATTCTCGTTTCCTCCTTCCCACATCATAGCACGTCATCATAGCACCAGCCAATCACAAAATCCATTCATAATTTTGAAATTTTGAAATTTACGTTGTTATTCAGATCAATTTACTCTGAAGAAGCACTGCATTTTAATAGATCTATCATCATTCAAAACACTCTTATATGAAAATAATTCTTTCTGAACAAAAATATTGATTTATCATGATAAGAAATGGCACTTTTGTCAAACGATTGAAAAAACAAATGTTCCTAAATACCAGCTTCAACATCCGTAGGGTCCAAATCAGTTATTCCAATTCACAATGTCATGAAAAACACCTCATTGAGTCAAGAACTACATTTTTGTAGCCAACCTTCGGGAAATTTTCGACCGTGAAGCAAATTCTTCCCTCTCCCAAAAAATGCGTAATATAGATATTTAAAAAAAATCAGTCAAAAATTTAACAAACAACACTCATACTTTTTTCCTTGAACAAACTTCTTGATCAGTACAGCTTTCTGTTTGAGACTTGCCATTCTTTCTTCTTGCTGCATTGTATTTTTTAACTTTGCTTTTGAAAGACACTTGTAAGCTTCAGTGAGAGCACTGTATGCTTTTTCATAATTCTGATATTCGTCTACTTCAACCTAAGATTTAAAAAATTATAAATAATAGACAAAGATTGATGACAAAAAATAGCAAGAGAAACTAGCTTAACATTCATAAAAAGAAGTGCAAGATAATACCGTATAAACACCGATATGATTATGGAAGTACAATCAAGAAAAGATATTACACACATTCCATTATGGACCACTTATTATTTTCATTTTGAAAAAAAACACCACGAGACAATTTGATTTTCGCAAGGATATATGCATTGGTCGTTTTAGTAGTTCTTCTCAATGAAGTCATAATTTTGTACTAGAATATCACTTTAACCAGTGCGAAAAGACAGGCTGTGGCAATTTAGCAAACAATTAATGCATAGCTGAATAATTTTACCTGGGCACATGCCTCATAAAATGAGGCTAGGGAGTCGAAAGCCCTTCCCTTTGTATAGAAACCAATTATGTTTTTCATAATTTCAGGGTCTTTTCTCCAATCCAGCGACTGTAGATAGTTTGCTGCCATAACATAAATCTCTTTTTGTCTCGAGACACCGGCAAAGAAAATGATCTTTTCAGTATCGCCCGATTTCAACAAAGATTTCATTGCCTAAAAAATCAATTAAGAATCAGCAAAAGTAGTGTTAAGAATAATTTCAATTTAATTATTTTTTTCATCCGGATCATCTGGCAGAGAAACAAAAAATTAGAAAGTGCCGAAAGGAATTAAAGTGATAAGATCTTTATTTCTTATAAGGAATCAATATTATAAAATATCAACACAAAATTTCGTTAATCTTAAAATCCGAAATCTCTTGGAAAACTTCAATAGGTTTCAGGTTGGGCAGAGTATTTTAATAAATTAAGACCAGACCATTATTAAATCATCTTAAATCTAATACAAAAAATTATAGCAAAGAATTTCAATGAAAATATACCTTTATTTTATTTCCTGCTTGTGTAAATTTTTTTGTGGCAAGATGATAGGATCCTTGTTGGAATGCACATTCTGCAATTTTGTCAAGTATTTTGAGCCTGTAATCAGCGTCGGCGTAGTCTTTCGGTAAGGTCATATTTTCTGCCAAATCTTCAGTTATGGTAACATGATTTTCCATACACATTTCAAGCGCTTCTACGAACTAAAATAAATGTACTAAACTAGAACCAGAGAGAACCAAGAGTCTGAGATATGACTGTGTCAATATTTTATTGAACTAATGAACAAATACTGATTTAATTCTAAAGTTATTATGCATAACCGTAACTGAAAACTGACCCAAATTAGAGTATGCAAGAGATGAATGATAAAGAAAATAATTTTTTTGTGATAAAGTTTCGTTTGATTGCTGTTTATGTATTAAATTTGACACCATTAATGTTGCATCTTGAGGTCCGAACAACTTTTAACGGGAAATTAAAGGTTATAGTGTATATCAGCAACAAGGTCAGCAACATAACATAAACATGAGAAGTATACAAGGTGATGACAAAGGAAAATTCAGGTTTAGCATCAAATTCGCGTTACTTGGCCCTGTTCACACTATACCGGATTCATTTCATATAGGATTAGCAGACCCAATCCGATACGGAATGTCTCCATTTTCACACAGTATAGGATTCGTTTCAAAGATCTGATCACATGATCAACCAAGATCAACTCAAACTATGAAAAACAATAGGGATGGTAAACATAAATAAAAGAAAAAGGACGGTTTCAGCTGGACAGACCATGAAATAGAATTGCGTTGGAGTGCATTGAAGTTAACGCATCAGACTGTCTTAATGAGGACAAAATTTTGGAAAGGCATGCAGTCCAAATACGACCAGATTCGTAGGGTTTTAACGATTGATATCCCAAAAACGGGAGACTGTGTAAACGAAGAGTTTCAAAAATCCTCACTTTACGATTTCACAGAAGAAAGAATAGCTGCAATGGGAGGATTACAACGACTTGTAACGACCAGTGCAGTGAAATCTCGGCAGATGCTCCAGCGAAACTAAATGTATTCAAGGTAAGAACTGTCTATGTTAGGTAGAGCTTTGACCATGCAAGGAATTTAGGTTAAAGAGCTGTAAATACTAGCAGTGGGGAGTAGAAAATAAAATAGAACACCAAAATTTGTTTGAATGTTCAGGTTGCATGCTTCCATTCCTATTTAAAAATGATCAAAGCATTATTTTTTTAGATGAATACAATAAAGCACGTCACGGTCAGGACGCTTGCTTCTAGATGCCTGTGACGAGAACCCACTGCAGAAACCTCTTCTGGCCTGGCCGAAATGCCTCGGCTGTAATATAAACAATTATGGGTGGATTCTCCTTTTTTGGAATTTCCTCATGATTCTCTAATCCATACAGAAAAATAATCTCTTTCGTCGATTTTACCGTCACGTTCATCACCTGTAATCGAAGATCGAAGGCAACTACAGCATATATATCCCATGCGAGGAGGACTAAATTCCGTTCTTAAATCTGCATTACAAAAGTGAAACGAGCTTACCCTTTTCCCAACAATCAGCAGGTTAACAGCCCTGTCGAACTGACCATGCTCTATGAAGAATTCAGCACATTTATTCAACATATCTGGATCCGTTCGCTCATCCAAATCCTCTGATATTAGCTGTAGAGCACCAAACTGATGTTCTCGGAACGCCAATTCAATAGCTTTCGATATATTGCCACTCTAGAAATGAGTTATACAAAAGACTTAACTTATGTTATACCATATCATCTTACTCAATCGTAAGAAGATTATCTTTGGAGTATGTTCGTCTGTAAAAGTAAATTTAAATCTAGAAATATGAAACAAAAAACAGGCTGGCCTATTAGAGTCGAAAATATTTAAATTTTCCGGTCACTATTTTCACGTCACCATCGCGACGAGGGAAATCACATCTTTCAGAGTGACTGAGTGACATTTCAGAATGACTGCCTAGCATCGACTACTGAATTGTTGGAAAGCTCTGATAAAACGCGAGACAATGGTAACAAAAATGTTCTGAACAAATATGAACAAAATATGAATAACTTTAATGAAGAAAAAGGGACAAGGAACAGACTAAAAAGACGAGGAGGGAGAATTGTCTTACCTTGTGATAGAGCATAATAGCTTTATCTTGCAAACCAGGCTTTTCTTCCAGATACCTTAAAAATACATTTTTGAAAGCAACATGAAGAAAAGATTTTATTTGTAACGAAATTGTATTGTATCGAAATTGTATCGAAATTGTACTAAAAACATAACTACATATTAAAGATCCATTTTTAGACTAACAGCTGAGAACTAGACTGACTAATATCATGAATTGCTCCGATTTTAGGATTAAGTTGAAGAACGTAAAGCATTTTGATAAACAGTAGGATGAGGATGTGAAAGAAGTGATACGAGCTTGATTTGAAAAGATTGTAAAAGAACTGGTAGAATATACACAACTCAAAATATTTATCACGCTATTTATCCTACAGTATACTCAATATATAATGTTCTCTTTGTTTAGTTTGTAGATAGTTATGAAATATTGAAAGTAGATTTTTAATGAGTAGATAATTTCATTATTTAATTGTTATGTAATTGTTTTTAAAACTTTTTATGGTACTGGAAGGTAAATCGATGAAACTGAATCAAAATATATCATAGAACAAGATAGAGAGGCTTAGAGGTTCCGCACGAATTTGAACATAAAGAAAAAAGAGCAAGGTTAGATAAAATAAAGAAAATAATAAAGAAACAAGGAAGTATGTAAATGAAAAGTCTGAAAATATTTTATTTGCTGAAAATTTTTTATCAATAAGGTGGCAAATTTTATGACATTTTCTGTCTAAGTTTTTGAATAGAAAAAATTATCAATTAAATATCATATAATATAATTAAATAATTAAGAATCAATTAATCGTTGCTTTAAAACTTCACTCCTCTGTATTATACGATAAATGGAACAAAAAATATACAATATAAAGCATATTAAACAATAAACATATATTATACAGGGAAAGTAAATCATATGTATTTATTATGGAAACAGAGTTGATTAGAATTACAAGGAAAGATTTTTTGCAAAACAGATAAAATACACGAAGTGATTCATTCTCTTCCACAAGCAGCATAATTCACCACATTATAAGTTGGAACCACCATTCTAAGGCGTGAATTATCTTACGCAGAGAAGCTATATCAATATTTTAATAGACATT